>JAYKAV010002408.1:370262-417099 GCA_035582835.1 Phoebastria nigripes
TTTTTTTTTTTAAGTATGCTGTCTTTTTGCCTCCCTTAGAATTTAATTCTTCACTTTTCTAGACCCCTTTAGTCCACCCCTCCCTAAATAGTTCCTTTAGAAAGGAAGACAGTTTGAGGGAAGGTACATATTAATATCAGTTATATAGAAAACACATTCAAATCAGACTCTTCACAGTATTCAGTAAAACAGTACTCATTACTATGAATTGCTTCCCATATAGTAGTTGAAAAATATTTGAATAATTCTTTCTCCCCAAACTCACAAAAAGTCTAACTATGCAGATACAGTAAAATTTCCTCTTGCTTTTCTTTTCATGAAATTTAAGSTAAAAAAAGAATACTTTTAATTTCTTATCCAGAACATTTAAATGACAGGGATAAGCAGCTAGGTGCAATTCATTATGTTTAACTAGTAAGAGAAGTCAGTACTGTATGTAGACTACCATTCTGCATGCTGATGAATACTTCATCAAAAGAATTATCACTTAGCAAGATGGCGAGGGCAATATATCAATTATCAAAAATATCTGTATTCTAATCTGGTGCTTTGCATTATTTAACATTTTCCGACACAAAATATATCTTAACTCCCTTTTTTATTCTGTGGCCATTAATCCCCTGATGTAGAACACAAATGCCAATGACATAGCAAAACACTGCTGAGATTAAGATTTAAATGAAAATCAATGTTTCAGTTGGCTGAAACACTAACCTGTCTGACTTGCTGAATGGTAAGACTGAAAATACAGTCCACAGTTCCATTTCATGTACAAAATTGCGTGGTTTTTTTTTTTTTCCAATTGTTTCAGAGGAAGCTCTGGTGAGTTGAAAAAGAAAAGTAAAGGGAAAAAAAAGTGCACGAAAATTGTTTTCAGTTTTACTTAAATAGATTAGATAATCTCTAGGTCAAACATCACTTGCATTAGCACTACCTGACAAGTTACTTTTGCTGAAACTAACTTTGCATGAATAATTAATTATTCAGGCCTCTTTTTTCTTCTTTTCTGAATCTTATTTGGATGCTAAATGGAGGAATTTATTCGTGTGACCTGGTTAACATCTGGGGAATTACTAAAAAGCTGCAATTACATTAACTAACTAAAAATCTTATAAATCTCCATGACTGTCACTTACTCTGATTTTGACATGTCTGATATGACATTTTTTTACTGGGAAGTGGAAATATAAAGTCTTTTCTACCCTGTAAGAGATTTGTGCTCTACGGCTGAAAATCCAGCAATAAATGAGGTGCACATGACCCATCTCAAAACTCTGCAGAAGTTTCCCGGTAACATCCTTGAACGTAGATGACCTCTTGGGTTTGTACATTAGAGTTTTGTTTGAGTTTGCTTGTTAAAATGGTGCATAGGTTCTCTACACCTATGTTTGAGAATTCYTCCTCTATCCTGTCCCCTTAAATTAAAAGAAAAAAATTCTCATCAGATATCTGCAGACGAAGCCTTTGAGACACCACCAACTGAGATAGTTTGAGATAACATCTAGTGGCATGAATTGGAGTGTACACTTATATAGGAATACCCGTTACTGTCAAATATGATGAGTCAGTGCAAGTGGCACTAGTTTTAATGTTGCTAAAATTCCCTCTCTTCTGATTTTCTCTTTATCACCTTGTGTCCAGGGACAAATAGTAATAGGAAATACACTCCATGAATGCACACTGCAAGCTGAAAAATTTAGGTTCATTGGAGGCTAGACTAACATTAAACAGCTTTCTGTAAGAGTATATCATCAAACTGTACCATGTTACCTCTGAAAGTAGCCTGTGGGGTAAAGGAAGGGCTTAATTAAAAAGGCAGTTTAGTATATATGTGAATGAGGTAAATTCTACCAGATGGCAGAAAACTTGGATGTTTTGGCACCAGTTTAAACTTTCATATGTAAAAATCCAATGCTGAAATCCTGCCTTTTTTTAAATTTGATCTCTAGGTCTGCCTGAGGCATTACTTTGAAGCTATGTAAAATTTATATAGTACTGTAGACATGCGCAGGAAACAATTGCTTTAGACCCCCAAATAYTGCCAAAGCCTTACACAGAACACTATCTACATGCCTCCACTGCTGCATTCCCTCCTTTATGTGAGACTGAGACCCATCTAAACTACCCTGAGAAGTAACGCTGCATATTTTCCAGACCAAAAAAGACAACTGGCCTCACCATGCTAAGGCTTGCATATATACCTGTCTGTCAGAGCTTCTAGAGCTTTGCTAGTCACATGGTAAGTACCCTCGCTACCAGGATTATTGAGAAGCTGCTGAACATAAGTAAGTTTCTATGTCGAATCCGACCACAATTGCAAGATCAATTTAAATGCAGTGCACCACAAAAGGCACCTCATAGATRTACTTCTGAAAAGATTTGCTCAAGGAAGCTATGCTGGAATGTCCTATAAACGCAGGCTCCAACTATTTTGCTTCCAAGTAGAGTTTGAGTGGAACTTAAGTTTATCATTTTCCATTTTAACAATCATTTCTCCTTGCACTAAATCTCTGCTTTCTTCTCATGTAACATGTACTTTATCATAATGTAATTTGCATAAAACGTCAGTGAAAAATTCTGCTTTATTTGTTTTCAAGCACTTTCTGTTTAATCAGGATAACATCACTGGTTTAGGCAGAATTTAGATGTACAGACTACTGACTCTGCCACTTTGCAAGTAAAATTATGTGGATTCAGCAGAATGAAATCCTGCACCAACACATTTCCACAGAATCACTTAATTTCCCTCCATGTCTAATTTTTGTCCCCTTCCCCATGACATGAAAGTATATTACAAATAATTCCATATGCTTTGAATAATGCAAAGACTGTTTTATCCTTCCCAAGCATATGGAAGTATATATAAGAAGGTTAGCAAAACTGTATTATGCTCTTAAGCACCTTTAAAGGAACACTGCTTTTCTGTAAATCCCATACAGAAAGTACATGTAAAATTACATTCTGACCTAAGAAAATCACAAGCAAAAACCCCATCCCAAGTTCTGCTGCATTGTTCTATGAAGGACTGGAATCCTTTTGCACAAACAGTACATTGAAGTCGCATAATTTTTAATAAAGTAATAAAGGCAAATGGCACATCAATAAAATATTAATAGCTAGATGTGAAAGATAGGCTTATAAATAAATATAAATATTTATGTACTTATAGCTAACTAGAAAGAAAGTTGCCAAAGAAATTACTAGGGAAATAAAATTCTATATTTTTGTGATGTTTAACATAACACAAAAGGAACAAGAAGAAAAGTAGTGCTTCCAGAAACCATTCTGTTTATATTGATATTATCACTTCAGTTGATTTTAAACTATTATCTTTATTATGTTTGTTGCACTGGATTACAAAGAACTCAGTTTCTGCAGTGAAGCAGTAGCTTTTAATTTTTACATTTTGTTGCACAGAAAATTTACGCCCTCTGTAAAGAACTTGTTTATTTTATTACCGTTACACTACATGTGAGAGGATGAAGTTACTTAAATAATTTTGTTACACATCTTAATGTGGGTACTGTGGAAGAGTTTATTGAATTAAGCAACTCAGCTTCCCTGGGATGTGCTTTCTTATGTAGTCCAGTTTTAATAAATCTCTCAAAAAAATTTTGAATTGCAAGGCAGCTCACTAAAGACAACTCTCTCTATGCATCGTCCTTGGAAAAAATGCTATTTTTTAATGGAAGATTCCTAGATAACAAAGATGGATACTGAAAATTCCTCAAATATGTGATGGTTTAGAGCATTATTTTAATGCTTGTCAACTATAACTGGGGAATAAAATGAAGGGTAATCAATAAGATTAATTTCAAGGTTTGTTTTGGTTAGAATATACGCTACCCTTCACACACCCATCCTGTTCACTCATTCATGCATATTTCTCTATTTTCTGCCCCTACTGTTTTCTTCATTTTCAGGCCCTCCATAGAAAGCAATCTTAGTAATATTAGAAAGGAAAACCTCCATCTTCCAGTCAGGAAGCATGTGATTTCCCACATTAAGTCCAGCCCTCTGCTATCAGAGGCAAACCCCATTATGTAGTTTCATCTATAGTCAGCTACTCCAGTTGCTAGTGGTAAATGCTGGCTTCAAATTTACAAAATCAGATGCTATTCCAACTCTTTTCTACATGGCATTTCAAATGTTAACTTTATTTCTAATAGTGCTTTCTACCCCACTTCTAACACATGAATTTTTTGGTCTTTTTAGGCTTATTTGCTTAAAAAAAAAAAAAAAAAAAAAAAAAGAAAGATATTTTAAGTTCAGCATGTTCTAAAGCTTGAAAAATACAGATGTAGAATACTAAAGCTGTTGGTGTCATTTTCTCAAAAAAAAAAAAAAAGTAACAGTTAATACTGGAGTACTAGAACTTCATCCATGGTAAATTAAAGTGCCACACTCAAGAAGCTTTTTCTTATCAGTTCTTTGCTGGAAATGGCACTACACAGTTCAGCTTAAACTTGCCTAGTCTGCCAGGATCCTGAGGTGAATTTTCTGTCCAGAGTGCTCTGTACTGGGGCTGAGCTCCCACCTTTTAAGAGATCCTGTCAAGAAACTATTGATGCCTTTTCTCCACAACTCCTTACTTCAGCTACTTGCACCACCCCAGTCTCGCACACAAAAAAACTGGCACAACCTGTTCTGATTATGCTTTTGGGCAACTTATGTGTGTTGCCTTAAAAAGAAGATGAATTTGGTTTGCAATAACTCATCAGCTTTGCTGTGGAGTAGTTACATAATCCTTTTAGCAACTAAGCTCTGTCAGGGGCTGGAAATGCACCACTGTTCACACTCCTAATCAATGAATTACCATTTCTTGATAAGTTTTATGTTGTAAATTCCAGAAGAAGGTTCTCTGCTATCTGAAAGCATGTGAGCACACCAGGAGGCTTTCCCCAACCATGAAGTACAGGTTCTAGTATTTAAGGTTAGTGAATATTTTCTCCAAACTTGGCTTGTTCTGTAGGTCTTGAGACAAAAAAAAAAAAAAAAAAAAAAATCAAAATATGTAGAGAGATTTTGTGTAAGGAAACCTGACTTCATGTGTGCACAGTTTAGAAAGAAAAACTGTTTGAAATACTACTGACTAGATACCTCATAATGACTGACAAGACAGATGATCAAGAAAGGGCATAGTTAATATCCTTCAAGCTTAAACAAGGTCTTGTTGGTTTCTGATTATAGTTCTTAACCTTGATATTTTATTAACACATATTTGAGGTGGTTATGGTTTTGTTTCATTTTTTGGCAAAGGTACATACTTAGGTGTGTAGTAAAAAACCTATCCCTTCCTGCAATACACAAATTATTATACCTTAGTGAATAACATTGTTGGCATTAAAATATGATTTTTTAATAACAACATCATGAAAGGAATTAATTTTGATCTTGTTCCAGAGCATTTCACAAGCAACCTCAAATTAGTTTCACTGCTAAACATCAGACTGGTAACAATTATTATTATTATTTTTAAAAAACAGGTTTATGTTGTTAAACAGTATTTTTGTAGTAGTTCTTCAAAAAGTGTAATCAGCTCCAGTTGGAGTAATTTATATGCCTGAGCTGCTTATATTTCCAGAGCCTYTACTTTAGATTTGAGCTTGGATTTTTTTTTTTCTTCTTTTTTTTGGGGGGGTGGAATGTGTGTGCGATGGTGGTGTGTATTTTGCTTCCTGCTTCCTCAATTACAACTTCTAATTCCCCTAAGGTGAAGAGTGAAAAACGAGTAATTTAAGCATGTAAATATATCTGAAGTCAGACAATACAGAATTTACATAATTTGAAACAACAAATACAATGAGATTATACAGTACATGTATTTTAGGTGTCCTCTGAGTCAGGATCATTTTCATTATATTTTTCAAGTTTTGCTTTCAGTTATTTTTTCCTTTCAGTTATTTTCAGTTTGTCATCACAATAAAATTTTTCTTAAGGAAGTGCATTAACTGTATGAAATGGAAACGTAAAAACCTAAGGGTACAATTCTCTCTTTAATAAATATGACTGCATTGCCAATATGTTGCAGAACACTGTTGCAGCCAGGAGTAATTCAATTTTGATTAATCATGTCCTGGATAAGAGCTTAAGCTAGCTGATTTCAGCCTAACCTTTGGAGGCAAACAGGCTTTTCAACGACAGTTGCCACCCTGGAGAAGTATAAGTATTTAGCATTTCTCTCTCTCTCTCTGATTCAAATCCATCTGTTGCTTGTAGAGTACTGAACTCTTGCACTGTAGAGATCTTGATGACCCTCAGCCTAACAAACACTACACATAAGGTTGGCACGCGTTTTTATTAGCTGAGCTCTTTCACATTCCCAACAGCCTTCCCAGCCCCAGGTGTAATAATGTTAGGGATACAGAATCCTTGTGAATTCCCTGGCTGAAAAAGTGAGGTACCTGGCAGATGATGAGATATCTACTAGAACCCTTATGGATTTATTCAATTAAAAACAATACCATGAGATTCTTACTAAGGTCTGTGAGGAGAAGGGAATTCTATTTGGGATAAGCAACAAAGTGCTTTAGGTTTAAAAACCTTAATTTGTTCGATACATGGTAGAAGATTAACATCCTTCCTGCAGTACAACTCTTTTATGCTCTTAAGCAAGTGGACTGCAGAAAAAGCAACACCTGCGCTTTGATTATTTGCAGATCAGGTGTCAGATAGTGGGACAACTTGTCTGTTGTCTTGTCTGTTCAGATAGTGGGAAAACTTTGATAAATTCTAGTTCATATCTTACAAGATAAAATGACAATGTAAGCTGGCACTGCAACCTCCTTCCCAGACTCTCTAATTTGAAAGAAACAAAGAGATTTACCATGGATTTAATTTTCCAAAGAACCCCCAAAAGAAAGTGCCTTCTTAAATCTTTTGATGTGGCTCAAACTCCAGAGAATGAGACACATGTTGATGTTTACACAGTTCAACAGCGAATGGCCTCCATTACATCTAAGATCAGGAAATTTATCTCAGCCTTGGTTGAAGTACAGGTAGAACAACAGCAAAAATTTGAGCCATACCGAAACTAAGTTCCAGTACCGCCCAGAAGTAATTTGAGTTCGTAAACTGCTATGCTTCCCCTGCATCCATAGCTCTTGCTGTACCCATCTCTAACAGAAGCTGTTCCTGAAAATATGTAAAAGCTTTATGCAATCAACAAAATAAACATCAACACTATGAACATTATGCCTTTGTTAGATGCAGAAATGAGACCCACAGCATTTTAAGTCATTTGACATTCACAATTTCACCTGCAGCTGAGGACAAGACTTTGTTACCACATTTTTTTGTCCTTAAGGAACCAAATCACTCACTCCTCATGAAAATGTGAGAGAACTCTATGTAGACAACCATTGTGGAATTATCATTTTTAGGTGGTCAGTACAACCGCATCACATAATAAAATCTTAACGATAGGATCCCAGCTGCTTTCACCACTGCTGTTCTTCCATCTCCTTTACCGAACAAAACAAACCCACCTCAGTTCTTCTCTGCTTCCACTACATCTGCATGCTTTCACACACAGCTTATGTTCTCCCACCCAGAAAGATAGATAAACACAAGCCTCTTACGTTGGTTACACTGTCCTATCTTGTTCTGACACACATCCATGCACAAACTGCAAGGTCTCCTTCTGCTAGTTCCTGGTCTGAAAGTTACATTAGGAAATGAAAGAAATGAAATGTAGAAATGAAGAGTAGGTTGAGAGTGGCTGAGAATATACAGCCACGTACATCTGTTCCTGGCAAGAGTGAAATATGGTGAGTATTTCCCCCAGCTTCCAGAAACTCTGCTTATCCATTGCACAACACTCTGTTGGGAGGCTTAGGCCTTTCCAACTGGTCTGCACCCAAATCCCCCCAAAAGGTAGATGGGGTGGGGTTTTTTTAACTTAATGAGGAAAAAGCCAAACAGTGTGAATTTGCCTCATCACATGGAATAAGAATGACAAAATACACGCTTATAGTGCAGACAGTATGAAAGGGAGATCAATTAATAGCCAGATGTGGACTATTATAATCTACTCACATGGAAATAATGATGTGTAGTCTGATGTCTCAAGATGTTTACCAGGTACCTCTCATGTTTCCGTATTGACACTGTGAGTTAATCCTCCTGCTCTGTAGGAGGAAAGCTACTCTTCCAACAGCAATAACATTGACTTCCTGGATATAAAGTCATATGCAATTTATATCATTTTCTCAGGTAAATGTACAGGCTGGAAAAGCTATAACCTGACTCATCAGAAGGAGCCCTCTTTTATCATCGAAGTCATCAATTCTGCATGGTACATATACAGTTTGGGGAGTGGAGCTAGGTGTATGACAGGAAAAGACTCTTATACAGCTCCTTTTCCTCTGTGTTGGACTGCGTCATGCTTTGCTATTTTAACTGACTTGCTGTAAACCCGCTCATTAAATGGGGTCAGGTTTATAGATAAAAGGAAGRGCAGAACTGAAAGGAAAGTAGACACCAAATCACTCCCCCACCCCTGCCTTCAGCATTATACGAGGTTGTGTGTACATCCGCAGCAACACTACTGCATGTCTCCCACATGTCTCTCACTGTTCTTTACTTCTGTTCCATTGCAAGTTGCCTGTGGGATCACTTGGGTTCAAGTACTCAAGGGTTAAAGGGCAGTGGGGAGTGGGGTGGGTGAGCAGAAAATAAGAATCTTTGAAATAACTCCAGACAAATTTATTAAGAAACTTCATCAGCATTCAAACATAGCCCTGATAGAAGTAACTGTGTTTTCCAAGAGTATTTGTCTGTATTTTTGGCTACATCATTTAGCCACGTATCTCATAAATCTCTACTAAGGCTTTGATAAGGGATAAGCAATTTATTTCCAATAGCCAAGATGTTTTTACAGTAAAGTAACAGAGTTACAGAATTTCTTCATTGGAGGAGTTATGGGGGAGGGAAAAGAAACTTACAAACAAGGGGGACAGAGGACAGTATTACAAAAAAAGAAAACACAGATGTTGTTTTGATGGATAAAATAATCATCTTATTGAAAGGCATGGAGACAAATATAGCAATAAAAGTTTCAGAAATAAGTAGAACATTTATTTTTGCTGTTAGGAAAAATTAAACTAGAAAATACATAATTCTGATGGGGGGGAAAAATCAAGAAGTGATGAATGATTAATTTTTATTTTTTAAAATTAACTCTTCTTAAAAACTGGAAAACAAAGGACATTTCTTTTGTATTCAAATACAAATAACATCATTCTATAGCCACAGAGAAAGTGTTTTGCTCTTTTACTCCAGATCTGAATTATAGACATTAATCCAGGTCACAATAAAGGCTGTTTTGGAAGCCTTTTCTTTAGCTGTAAAATCTGTCTTGGACATTTTAAGAAGTCTTACCTTTTCTTTTTTTTTACTCCACTGAAGAAATGAACTTAACATATATTACTACTATGTTATAAAACTGCACACATCTTTGGATTCCAGTAGATGTTCTGTTTAGATTTTGATATTGAATACAACCTAGTTACATGCTGTTAATAYTGGTTTACATCTGCAAGCTAGAGCTCAGGCCCCTAACTGGTCTGAATACCAACCAGGACAAATAGTTAACAAGTCTATTATCATTCCATAATTTATTTTAATTAATTATACACTGTATTATATTGTTATATTCTAATTTTATTTTTGTTTTGAATACAACCAACTGACCTTTTTCTAAGCTCAAGGGAAATTTGACATCTAGCTTTTTTCCTCTTTTTTGACAAAAATTGTCTGAGATTGTATAAATTTCTAGACTTATTTTTTTCAGTCAGTTTTAAATTACCAGTTCCTTGAGTACTTAGATCAGTAGGTGATTACAGGAAGATAAGGAAGACAGCACTGCAGGTGATTTCCTGGATCATTACTTCCACAGTTCCGTTATTATTGGCAGAGCTGCTCAACAAATAAAACTGATTATCACACATATATTACACATAGTTATGAGTGCTCAACCATTAAGCTTCCAAAATTGTGGGGGGGAGTCCTTAAGTTAGACTTGCAAATATGAAGGCTAGTATTTTCAAATGAATCCTGCCCACTGAAGTCCCCAGGAATTTTTCACTTACYGCAGAGGGATCCAGATTGTATCCTAAATTAGATGATGGCAAAGCACACTCTCCCCATACAGAAAAATTGAGAAATTTTGGTTATGCTTTTCAATAAAGTTTCCATACACCTTTGACAGTTTCTATGAAGAAAGTAATAGGGTGCAAATACAAATATATGTTTTGAGCCCAGAAGAATTAGGCAATGAGTTTGCATTAGCATACATGTTGCTGAGCTTCTTATTTCAAACTACAGAATTAAACCTTTTCTTTAGAATTAATCTTTTATTGAATCACAGAAAGTGTAAGAACACCAGTTACAGTGGGATTTCTGATATTTGAATCAATGGCAGCTCTAGTCCAGTTGCCTTTTGTGAAACAGTTAGCATGAGAGCTATCTGCAGAAAATAAGTTTACATTCCCTTTGTGACTTCTCTGTCCTACCTATGAATTTCAAAGGAAAGTTTATCTTTTTAATTTTATTCTCAGAAATAGGTCACAGTGACTTCTAGAAGGCTTAGCATTAAGAAATCACTTTTCCTTTAGGAGATACAAATCTTAATGAAGAGAGCCAAAAATGTCTTACTCTTTAGAATAGGTTTATTACTGATTTATCAGTTCATTATCCTCCTAATTTCCCCATTTATAAATCTGGAAAATCTGATTAACTCTTGGACTATCCTCATGTCACTGTCTACGCGATATTACATTAAATCCTCTGATGACTTACTAAGATCATTTCCCTGACTTTCCTGAACTCTACAGATATTTTACATGCCCTGAGGGAAGAAAAAGAAAAAAAAAAAAAAAAAAAAAAAANAAAAAAAAAAAAAAAAAAAAAAAAAGAAAAAGAAAAAAAAGAATACAATAGTATAGATTCAAGGCAAAAGAACCCTAAAACTATTTGACACGACCGAGCAAACAATCCTAAAATCTTTAGAAATTCACTTTAAATAACAACAATCATGATATATTCCTAGAGATGTTCATACACTGGGCCTAAAGCTGCCCACTATGTTGGTATTAACATCTATTTAAAGGTACGTGTTACCAGAAGGTGTCAAATGCTATTTGTTCTTCTAATTTCACATCCTTTCTAGTATCTGTCTTGCAGGAGTGGAAGAAGGGGAGGAGGAAAAGAGATAAATTTGCTTCAAAGCCAATGATATCTCCCCCCCATTTTATAACACTATTTGTTAAAACAAAGCCCCTTCTTCTAAGAGARGACAAAGGGGTAAAATATCTTGGTGATCCAATACAAATACATTTTAAGAATTCTTTTTAAGAATTCTTTATCATAAACAAGAACACACGTTAGCAGCCTACTTTTCACACTTCAGAATTACATCTCGTTTTTCAACCCAATAGCTTAAGCTGCTACATTAAGCCTAAACAGCATAAGAAATTAGAGTCTTCTCAATTTATTTAGTTTCACTTCAGGGATGGTAAAGTGCTTTGCCAGCTTTTCCATTTTCGCCAGTCTGAATAATTAATTGTTTTAAATGACATTTACATTTTCTGATGAAAAGCAATACTTAAAATTTCATAAATAATAAGCATGCATAATTTGTGTTTCAATTACTGAATTTRTAATCTCTCTGAATGCTATTCAATGCATTGCTAATGTATTTTTGGCCAATAATTTCTAAATAGATGGCTTTCTAATTTATACTTTTCCCCCCTGAATTACATATCTCAAACTTTTCTTCATTCTAGACGTGCAAATAAAAACAAATTCTTCAATGTACTGACCACATAAATTTATATTTCAGGATTTATGGCTAATCTACATTTTTAAAAGGCAATTATAGTCATACTTTCCCCTTCATCATTCTAGAGCAATTGTTAAAAATAAGATAAATTAATCTTCTTTCACTTTCATTTGTTAGAATTACACCAACCAGAATGGAAATCAGAAAAAAAAGTTAAAATTTGTTACAATGATTCTGGTATATTCTACAAATATGATAGTGTTAGTTCCTCATGCTTTCTAGCCAAAGATGACATCTACCACCTTTAGTCTGTGGCTCTAAACCACTTAGAGAATTACTGGAATTAAAACCAGAAAAACTTTTGCAATGATTGTGCAAAAGTGCAGTGTCCCTACTGACATACAAAGGTTGAGAATCAATATTTTTTGGACCAAAATACTTGAACTGGGAATTAACAAGGGTTACACTGGAAGCTGTATTGGGTGTTATTGATAAAAATAATAATTACTTAAATATTATTCTGTTACCTCCTTCCCACACCAGTAAGTTCTGCCTGCTTTTATATTTTTTCTCATGGTTTTAGAAAATAGCTGTTTTATGGGGGGTCACCAAGGGACATCTAACCAAGGGATCTCCAAGTCCATTACATCTGTTTATAAATATATTAGGACTGATTCAGTAAATTTGGAGGAGGAGTAACTTAAGGTAATTAAAGTTGTCTTGTACTAATATTGAGGGAGTCACAATTAATAATGGCAGACATTACAGCTACTTGACCTTGCTTAGGGACTCCATCAGATAGAAATATTTTAAGATCACATGGGGTCTCTACTACTAGAGTGCCTGGAAGAAACAACCCCTGAACACCCTCCATCTTTTGCCATCAGAACAAAGCTTAGTAAAAATTAGCCTCTTTTCTTCTTCCCCCCCCTTTTTTTTTTTCCCAGTTATTAAATGCTTATACTGGTATTAGTGAAGTAATGTGAATGTTTATTAGAAATCAGTCAGGAGTCTCCAGAGATTAGGTAGATGAACATTTATAGTGAAAGTACCATGCGATAATTTTAACTGAAGGCCTTTGGCAACTAATGCTTAATTGCTCTGGTCTGTTTGAATCTTCAGTGAAGAGTGTTTCCAAGTAATTCTCTCCATTTAAAATAAATGTAATTGCTAACAAAGCCATATGCAACCTGCACAGTGAATGGTTCAGTGATTAGTGACTAGAATTTCACTTAGGCAACGATTCATAGTGGAAGCTCAAGCTATCAAAATCATTCCGATTGCACTGCTCACTACAAGGATCAGGCATAGGCTGAGGGAATTAATTTTACTTCTGTGAAACAGAGACTAAAAGCAGAGACTTTTTACTGATGTAATTTACTGTTGTCAGATCAGAAATCAAATATCATATAATGTTTTATTTGTGAGATGAAATATCAGCCTGTTTTTATAATACTTCCTAAAGAAATACTTTTTTTGTGACAGGCTTACTGAAAAGCTAAGAAATACGAGGTGGAGTTTCATAGTCTCGGCAACCCTACCTTCAGATCACTCTTTTGTTGTCTGTGTATGTTATATAGAGAGTCAACAAAGAGTTTATTACAAGTTAAACATTACAAATTATAAAAGGCTTTTTTTCATTAACGTCTCTCATTCTGTGTAATTTTTAGACTATATATCACTGTAAGCCTGAACCTTGATACACCTTGTAATAATTCTACTTCCAGTGGAAACAGTGGGAATTGTGCACTCTTGAGGACTTAAATGTTTTGTTTTCGTAGATCTGAAAATTGTGTATAATCTATATGTTAGTTATTTATTAACAGGAGGCAAAGGTAGCTCCATTTCCACAAAATAGAACCAACTATTAAAAACAAGCCCCAAAACCAATCTACATATCATCTTTGTTTTATATTAATGTACGTTAATCTTCAAAGTAAACCATACCCTATGACTTCTTAACTTAGGGGACCAGCATCCTATTTCTGTAAACCACCTTATTTTTGCAGTAAATTTTTTTTTAAAAAACTTTTGAAAATGCTTTGAATGTTCCTATCTCATCAATATCTTGTAGACATCAACAGCATACCCTTCATTCATGTGAGACATCAAAATTATGTAAGTCTGACATGGGTTTACTGGTTTTTTTCCCTTGATTTTTATCCATTAAAAGTATCAACATTGAGAAGCCTTAAAAAAGAAGTTGTTAAATGACATATTTTGTAATGTACCATAACCTTAACCTAACCCATCCAACTGGAAAATATTAACCTCAGGAACAACAACAATAATAAAGAAAACAATATTAACAAAACATATACCTTGATGTCTTATTTTATCAAGTTTCAGTGGGTTATGTAAAAGAATCTGTTGTCTGTAACTGTAGTGTAAGTCATCCACATGAAGAGATAAATTGATATTTGTAAACTAATGACGTACAGAAGGCTAGTCAAGCTTTTCACCCACGTGCATTACCTCATTACCCTGTGAGCATTCAATAACACCGTTGAACATAAAATTCATACAGCTATATAAATGTGACAGATAGGAAAAAGGAAAGAATATGAGTATCATTTTACTTACCTATGACCAAATATCTATTTTGACATTTAATTTCCATAGATGCCTGGAGCAAATTATGGTTATGGAAGGCAAACAATTACCTATACACACTTGGTATGGAAACTTCCCAGATTTTTGTCTCTATCTGAAGTGAAGATACAGATATACTGCCACACATCTGATACCACTCCCACTAAGGTTTATGCAACTTTTTAGGGACCCGGAATCAACTGAGTCCATAAACACACACTGCATTACCTTACAAAAGATACCTAATAACAAACAACTCACAACAAACATGTACTTGCCAAGCAATGGAAAATGGTGCCTAAATTAACGCTGACCTGAATTAAACACTCATCCTTTAAAGCACAGTAGTGTTTGGAGGCAGAGTACGTTGTGCCTGTGTTAGCACATACGTGTATTTAACGCGAAGGCTGTAGCTGGTCCAAAGAGCGTTCTTTGAGTCACACAAAGCATTAGAAATTGTGCAATTACAGTACATACCTCCCTCACCCCAACTGTGGTGGCTTTAACCATGATTTGTACAATGACAGAGCTGAGTTCACAGGACCTTGTTTTCCAGCTCCCAAGCAGGCTTGAGCAAGAGCAGCCCAGGCCTCTTTGCCTCAACACGGCTGCCCTGCGTAGCTGTCGTAGGGACAGCTGAAAGCTGTAGCTGCTATTTCTGCAATGATGCAGCTGTTTAAAACCAATCAGGAGTCACAGTTTGCTGATAATGTGCTCAGAAGCACTATGCCCACCTGTTGCCTTGTTAGGAAAGATGTTGAGCACACTGGAAAGGAGTTATTCTCCCTTAAGGCTTTTAAATATAGTTGGTGTTAATTAGGAGTACAGTTTGTATTCAATACATTTCTATTTCAATATAAAGTTACAACATCAGATAAGCAATGTTCCCTATTTGGGAGCATCTCAATTCTGGTATAGACAGACAGACTGCTTGAGAGGAAAATAAATGGATAAGGGAATCAGACACAAGAAGTAAAACACAGATCAACAAATCATACTTACGTAACGGTCAAATCACACAGCTTCTACCAAACAGTTGAGCAGGTACTTCTCTAAGTAGAATATTGTTTCGGTATCTTTCACACAGATCCCTGCATCTGCACAAATGTGGTTTAAAAATACCGCACAAGTGGGGGATGTGAACATGCAGAGTAAGGCCCAACCCAGTGGATGATACATTTAAATGCACAGTTGTCTGAGTGAAACCAAATACAATTCACCAGCTCCGTAATTGCAAATAATTGCCTAATAGTAAAACTAAAGTAAATAAAGTCATTACCTACTTACACTGTTCCATGGTGCATGATATAACTGAGCACAGTGGACATTTTACGTTGCCACACAGAGTTTTTAAGTAAGTACTTGATGTATTTATATATAAATATATATAAATGTCTAATATATTTTTATAGTTTTAAATATTTTAAATCTTAAGAGTATTGGGCTGTATTCCTTACAAAAATGAAGGGAAAAAGCTCCACCTTCACATCCAGTTGCAGTTTTCTGGTTGCAATTGCAATTTGGCAGATTACTTCAAYCAACAGTTAAAATCCTATTAAAACAAATGGGACTTAAGTGTATGCTTAGGTAAACCTTAGAAATAGGGATTACGCTGAATAGGAGGTTTTTACTTATTTGGGACTGTACCCAGTGCAGGTGCCCGGGTGCCAGCAGCAGCAGCAGCACTGGGGGGGCTGCGGGGGGGGCCCCCGTGAGGCACGGCCGGGGCCGCCCCGCGCCGGACACAGGGGCCGGTTCCAGCCGGCTCCAACGGCCCCACCGCAGGGCACAGCTGAGCCCCTCAGCCACGGGCGGGCGCCTCGGGGAAAGCCTGGGGAAGAAAGGGCAAGGGCGATGTGCCCATGAAGCCCAGAGAATAATGCAAGGAAGCTGACTTCTGTCTCAACACAAAGGGGAACAGAGGGCGGCCTTTGTTTTAGATGAACAGCTATTAACAGTTGAGTGGATTAACTGGAGGTGTAATGCCTCCCTGAGTTAGCCAGACCAGTATGGGGGGAATGAACACTGCTTCGGCCCAACATCGAGTACAAAAACCAGACAACCAGCAAAAGAACTTTGAAGAGAGCAACGGGCTTGAGCTGGTTTCAACCCACGTATTCCCTCCTGGCGTGTGGGGACACCCAGCATCGTGATGGCGAGTGTATCACAGAGGCCGGCAATGGGAAATACATTGGTATTGTGTTTGAACTGTGTATTGCAATTGCTATATTTTGCTAAGTGTAACTTACACATGTATTGTGTTTTCAGTATAATTTGTATCACTCTGCTACATCAGAAACCCTGTCTAACATCAAATATCTTCAAATAAGTATATTTGATATTAAACATTATACCCTCCACAAGTGGAATATCTAAAAGAACCTGGTCAGAGTATTTGACTGTGACAGTCTCACCATCCTACTCTATTTTGATTGATAATAAGTTAAATTAATTTTCCCTGGGTCGAGTGTGTTTTGCCCATGACAGTAATTGGTAAGGGATCTCCCTGTCTTTGTCTCAACCTATGAGTTTTTCCATTTTATTTCCTCTCCTGTCCTGTTGAGGAGGAGGAGGAGTGAGAGAACACCTGAGTGGGCATCTGGTCAGCCAAGATCAACCCACCACAGGGACCTCCATTGAAAAATGACAAGTAACCCCACAAACTAAACAGTTTAGACTTGATTATTTCAATTTAGGAATAATGACACAATTTTCTAGCTACAAAGAGAACAATCTGACTTGCAAACTAACTGTGAGATGAGAATATAAAACATTCAGCAAGCAGATAGAGCACAGACTATTCTTCTCAACTGTTGGTGGAAGACTTGTCAAGTGACCTTGTTGTTGCTGTCGAAAACCTGTTCCACTGTAGCAGAGTTCCACTGCTTTGTACTTCAAGTCATACAAAGGAAAATGTAAATGAGGCTGTAAGAACTCTCTGTACCAACTCAAGAAATGAAAAGAGTTAAAAGTGAAACATCACTGCATTTCTTCCTTGCTCAGGACCTAGGGATATTGTATCTGACTATTCAAGATGGCATTATAAATCATGCTGTAGAGATTAACTAACCCTCACCAATCATTCACTGTTTTAAAGCATTTGTCTTCCTATGGATAAGATTCCATAAGTAACAAGACTTACTGGGATATACATATATTAAAAAGAAAAATGCATTAATGCATAGGCTAAGGTGAATGTTCACTCTTATGCATAATGACATCAATGCTGCAAAATCCATATCGATCTAGCTTACATTTAAAATTCTATTACTACATTATTGATTAATCACTTGAACTTTAAATTTAGTTGAGAATGATCTGAATGATTCAAGTACTTTATCAATTTATTCTAGAATACCTTACCTGTCAAAATGAAGGGATTGGAAGGTATTCTTTACTTGAGCAGTAAAAATTCTTTTTTGCCCAGTTGCCCTTGAAAGAATATGGTACAATCTGAATTGTATGTTAGAAAAATAATATATAGTGCAAGTAACAATGAGTAATATTTCAGGTATTTCATGTATCTTTCAAAAATATACTTTCTTATAGCAAACAATTATATGTCTATTGGTTT
The DNA here is from genome assembly GCA_035582835.1 of Phoebastria nigripes. Classification (NCBI taxonomy): domain Eukaryota; kingdom Metazoa; phylum Chordata; class Aves; order Procellariiformes; family Diomedeidae; genus Phoebastria; species Phoebastria nigripes. The sequence continues at coordinate 388,211 of JAYKAV010002408.1, forward strand.
TATTTTACTACTGCAACACACATTGATGAAAGCCAAAACTTTCTAGTGTACTACTAGATCACATCAGAATCCATATCCATATTTACTAAAACTGAGTACTTATAGGAGAAGAACATGTACCCACCAAAGCATGAACTAACAAGTTGTTCTAGCCACTTTTTTCTAACCTATTTGCCAAAAATCTCAGTCATAGAAGGAGTTTATCTTTAGTCTCATGTCTTATCTGGCAACTAGTTAGCAAAACACATGTATCAGCTAAAACCAATTCTTTATAAGCCGCTGACTAGATCTGACTTGACTGATGTGGCAGGAAGAATTTCCATGTCATAACACAGGATTTTAAAGCCACAGCCCAAGGTAATCTTTTTATTTTTATAATATTTTTATTGCAAGGTCCAGTTGTTATTTTACTCTTGTGGCTATCCTTGCAAAGAACAGAATAAAATTCTTTGGGCTTAATAAAATTTACATTAATAACATGGCTATATCCAACTCAACACATGATATAACATTTATCAAATCATGGAGGAAAAGAAAATATTTCTCTTAACCTGAACCTTAATTCTGTATTCAAATTAGGAGAGTAATATCATACATATTGATTTCAGTCAGGTCCAAATTCAGCCTGACATGAATCTTCATACAAAGAAGGATTTGTATGAAGGATTTTACCAAAACTTCCCTAACTGAGGGGAAAGAAAACATCATTCAGAGGTGGCAGAACAAAATGAAASCCAGAAAATTAAGGATACCATTTGAAATACTGTGACACCATGTTGAGTATAGGTGGAACACAATATGATTTTTAAGAAGATTGTTGAGGAATTTGTTTATAAAAACAAATGAACAAAGAAACTACTTATCTGTGATGTAACATCAACCTCTTCCTCTTAGGTGCAAAGAGAAAAGTATCAGCCAAGAGATCCTAACCATTTTACTTGGAAATCATCAAGCTTTGTTAACTAACTTGGTATTCTATCTTGATGGGTTTAACTTTCTTAGCTTTCACCTGACTTGAGTAAACTGCATAAATTTCAACTTGTGAAAATAATTTATTAAGTTTATTATTCATGCAGACATCATTCTTAACTCTACATACAGTAGAAAAGACAATGAGCTATAACTCCTACATTTATACAAAGATAAGTCTGCAATGTGCACATGTGCAGGTACACATGTGAAAGCACTTGTGTCTTCTAAGATACTGGATGTATAAACTAAGCAGCCTGTAACATTTACATTAAAAAAATTAATTTCATTTTTGATGCCAATCATTTTCAGAGACATTTCCAGTTAAAGCTGTGCAGATTTTCTACTATCTTGGCATCTCAGAATGGAAAACCTTTCAGTCAGTTGACCAGAAAGCACTACAGTTGTCTAGCCTTAATGCCCCACCCCAAAATGTGTTTAAGATCAAATGATGCCTCGTTTTGATTGAAAAGGTTTTTTTTAATTACATTTATGTCACGGACAACAACCACAATCAAACTATTTAACCTTTTACAAAGTGTTGGGGTAAAGCTTTTTTGTTTTGTTGCTAAAATATATGTAACATTTATGTTGTAGTTGACTAAGTTATTTTCCTGAAAAATACTGTTCCAAATTTATTTTGAATGGACCACTCTCCCTACACTTGCAAAGCTTTCTCTACTGCAGTGTGATACCCCTGCTGATAATAGACTCACCTAAAGGAATCACACTTTGTAGCCTTCAGGGAGAGAGGATTTATTATTTTGCCTTCTAGCAGTAACTTTATGTACATCGCTAAAGGACCATACCCCATGTATTCTTCCCAATGCATCACAACCACGACTATTCAAAGATACGGTTATCTTTCATCTTCAGCGACTGTATTTTTTCAACAGATCTGCTAAATTACATGACCAGACTTTAATTATCTTTGGGATAAAACACATACAGTGTTTTTTTGATTTATAACAAAACTTGATGAAAATGTGTCCAGACATTGCTTTGATTGTATCAGATACATGCTCATTATTCTACTTTCAATGCAGATTTCATTCTCCTTTCAGTCACGCTACTGAATATTAAGAGTAACTGGGGGGGCCGGGGGGTGGGGTGGAGAAAGAAAGAAAAGTTAAATCAATGTGCTGAAAACAAAAAAGAGACAAAAAGTGTTGCCAATGTAAGCATTTAGGAGCTGAGCAATTTGGCACCAGCAATCATCTGCACAGGTGAGGCTGATGAGGTGATTTAATAATCATACCCAGGCTCTCACGGATATACCATCACAAAAAACAAGAACCTGTAACTGCAAACCAAAGCCAGTCAACTTAATCTACTAGCAATGACTAATTAAACTGAAGAAAGCTGGATTTCACAAGGATTTTGGAACTATCTACAGCATCGCAGCAAGACAAGAGTCAGTATTTCACTAAGAGATAGAAATAAGAAAGCAGCTGCAGTGCTAAGAAGCAGAACACAGTTTGATGATTTGTGCCCCAGTTATGTCTCTAGTACATCCCAAACATGCACAGAGTTGAAAGTCAAAATTTCTATCACTTCCTGTATTTTATTTTCTTTTTCTCTTAGCAGAAATCAGTTTATGCTAAACAAAAAATATCATTTGATGTTAAAGCCAGGAAATGTGAAAAGAGGAAGTGAACTAACAGAATAACTGAAAATAAACATAAATGTGATTCACTGCTGTTCTAACAAGGTGACTCATGTTAAAAAAAAACAAAACAAAACAAAACAAAACCAAAAAACATTTCTAGCTTAGATATTAAATCAAAAATCTTTTCTCACACAAAAAAGAGTACAGATGTCTTACACAGCTTTTTTGAGGTACAATGAACACTGCAAGCAATGGTCTAACTTACCTTCTCATTATTCTAGCTATCTAACAGAATAAATCTACTGATTTCAGGTATCAGGTGTGAAGTCTTTCTACACGTACCATGTTTTCTACCTAACCAGCTTACCCCCAAGGCCTTTACAAAAATTGCTTTTGTTTTGTAAACAAAACAAAAAAAGACTCAAGTCTTATATTCCGTAATTTTTGCATGGATTTGATAAAAAAATGAAGACTAATTAATATAAAATTTATGTTAGTTCTTTCTTCTTTCTGGAATCTTAATAAAACAGAGCTAATTTAATCTGTTGCATTTGTCAACAGTTGCAAATGTATATCACACGACAAGCTCTTCTGACATTAGATTGGAGGGGAATCCCCCACTGCATTTCAACATACGTCTTGATGGAGGTTTTTTGGAAGAAATGCTGTTGCCTTCAGGTTCCGTAATTTCCTGTCTTCCTTCTTTTGATGATTATTGTATTGGACTGCAAGTTCTTTGTATTTAATGTCTTCAAATAAAAATCCTGCACTTCACCAGAATTCGACATATTCCATATTAAGTAGGATCTGCTTCAATATCCTGTTTTCTGTTTCTAAATTGCACAATAAAAAGAATTCCAGAATCTGTTTTCCTGTTTGGCTATGGCTCAGGGTTCAGTGTCTCAGGAAGAAATCTGCAGTGGTGAGACACTTCTTGTGAGATATCTCTTGTGGTGAGACATTTCTCCAGTAGGCAGCAATTGGTGATCTGTACAGTCAGGGATGTTAGGATCTTACTCCCAACAGTAAGATTTATTACCTTTGAAAAACCTCAAATATAATTATTAAACAATATGTTTATATCCTGTAGTCAAACATAATTCAGGCCCAAATTTCCATAACTGATCCTGGAACTGGCCAATTTTAATTTAATTGGCTGTTTTGGACAAAGTTATGACATTCTTAGACTCTTAGCAATACTTATTCACCATTCAGTGCTGGGAGTCAGAATCTGCAAACCATCTCTTAGTGTATTTTTTTGTTGTCTGTCAAGCAGCAATCAGTTTATAACATAGGTATGGAACTATATATTTATCCAATTATGCATTTATCTATACATACTATTTCTTTCTCTTTATTAAAAAATGTATATGGATGTACATGTAAACACCTAAATTACAAAAAAAAAAGAGGAAATCTATTTGACAAGGCCTAAAGACGTGAGGGAAACATCTCAAAATAAGTGCAAAGTATGTTTGTTACTAGTTTGTCTAACTGGTTGACATTAAATCTATGATAGAAGCAAACTTTTTTTATGAAGAAGAAAAACACAGGTGTCTTCCATGTGCATTGCTGTATAACCAATATTGTAAGCGATGGACTAGAGTGAGTCTTTTTCCTGCTCAGAATCATAAACTTGAAGTTAGAGTCTCCAAAAAAGGAGACATTACTATACAGTGGGATCATAAGCAAGTCTAAACCTTTATTCTATATATTCCTTCAATGTATTTGGGTTTGTAAAGCATACAAGTTGGTAAAAATAGAGAAGATGTTTACTGCTGTTCGTGCTGATGAGAGCAAGGCCAGTCAGAGATGTCTTCCCGTGGAGGCTGCTGGCCTGTGTAAATATATGGACTTCAGTTATTGTCACTTATGCTGAAATGACAAATCTGTTTTTTTGTTTGTTGGTTTGATTTTTTAAAGTATTTGTTTAAGCAAGTTTACACAGCTTGGGGATAATTATTTGCTAGGAAATTAAATCTCTCCAGCTCTTCCATCTTACTTTCATACTTGCCAGCTCTTCCTGTCAGCCTCCTTCCACCTTTCAGAGCACTGCTAATTCACATTAAAGTCAAGCCTGTGTTTATGTTACACAAGGCTTTTGCTCACTACAGTTAGAGGAAATACGTGTAAATAAATGCTGCGTCTAAGATTTTGCTTGTTTACATTGAATACTGCCTAATTGAAGGAGACATATAATGTTATCTGCAAAAAGTGCTGTTGAAATGTTTTAAAATGATAATTATTTTAGTCTTCTGATAAGTTAAAATGTAATTGCCAAATAATTTACAGAACAAGTTGTTTTTACATTGCTCTGTGGTTGTTAGCCAACTAATCACAGGACAGGAGAACAGTGATTAATATTATGTTAAATAAAATGCCAAGTTTATAAGGTTCCTATAATTAAGAACTCTAAAGCTCAATTCCATTATTTATATATAGTTTGAAATTATACTGTAATACTATTAATAATTATGTCATCTGATATCCAAAAACAAATAAAAAAAGAATGTGAGTCTTTCCTTGAGGCTCTTCAGCGTCACAGAGGACAGAACAAATCCGCCTGCATCAGCAAACCAAGAAACCCACCATCTTTTTCTAAACTAATTTTAGAGTGAACAAAGAGAAAAAAAGTACTATAAGAACTTGGTTGTGGGGAACCTGCCCCCCCACCCAAAAAAAACCCAACAAAAAACCCAACAAAAAACTTTTAGTCAATTACATGGTTTAATAGTAGACCCATTGAAAAATTCTGATCAGGATCAACAGGAAAAAGACAAGTTTTTTAGAGGATTTTAAATATTTCCTTGAACATAGAAAACAAAGTATTTAGCAGGGACACTGCAAAAGGCAAAAAGTATGCGACTCATATTAATAGAGAAATAAATCTGAGAATAATGATTTTGGACACTGGAAATTAAACAGCGACACATTTTCATTTGCAAGAAAAATAAAACAAGAAATTACTCATAATCCAATTTCTGAAGGTCAAAACTGTTTAAATAACTACATAAACATAGAAACTTACTCCAGGATGGGCAACATAGTAATTTTCTTAAAAAGCCCATTTTAAATTATGATACAATCTTGCTTTTGGACAAAGACTTACCTTGCAAACTAAATCTAGACCAACAGCAAGCACAGATACTTTATCTTCTTGTTTTATTATCTGTCTTACAAGAACAGGAAGCTTTACTTTTCAGGAATGCTTCTGTTTAAGTGGCTAAAATGTAAACATTGCCTTTGGGAAGGTAGTTGATTTTATCCAATAAATATTAAATATGTCCAGGAAAATGCTGATCATTCTGTAAAAGCTTGTCTTGTTGGGAAATATCATCAAGGCAAAGGAGGTATAAAGGGAGAACATTTGGAACTTATAGAAATGGGAGGTATATTTGGTAACTTATCTAAATACTATTTGGTCTTTTGTAAGTTCATCTTTGATTAGAATTCAGCATCAACAACTTAAGTTTAAAATCAAAATTTAAAAGAACAAGGGGAGAAGGTTAAAATGAGCAATGAATATAGCCTTTTGAGTTTCATTTATTTCTGACTCACATTTAAGAGAGGAACTCCTACTCTGTAAAAATGAGGGCCACCGTATATATAGCCAACATGATCATTGCATTTTTTGCTGTGTTCTCAGTAAAAACTTACCAGTTCTGTTAAGCACTGCAAAAAAGTCGCAAAGAACCAGACCCAAACAAGAAGTGGGCCAGGTGAAAAATTCTCAGCAATATTCCTAGAAGAAATGTTAAAGCTTACAACATTTAGATTTAAATGAATCCATCCTTTCAAATACAACTTTGTTAATCAAAGGTATTCTTCCTACTCTGTAATGTATGATGAACAAAAAACAAGTGGGAGAATATATCTTATTTGTGTACTGCTGCATTACTTTGCTAGAATACACATAACTAAAGTTTCTGATACTGATGGGATAGCTCATCAAACACAGTGTATGCTCTCCATTCTTATTGTACCTATTTGTTTCTATTTCTAATGATTCTGTTACTTTAAACTCTGGATTCCCTTTCCCCAGCTCTTTACAATATCTGATCAGGGTAACCAAGATATGCACATCTAGGTGGACAATTAGTTGCAGCAATAGATGGACAGAGAATTCACTATAAGTTATCCGATTATATCTGTATCAGTCTATTTCTTTATCTTTTTCACCACAGATTTTAAGATACYATTTATTTTTTAAAAATATTTATTTCCCAGATGCAGCATGAATAGACTGACATTCTCAAGGTTTTTGAGGGTCTTTGGTGTCCAGAGCTCAACAATGAAGCTTTTTCAATACACTTTTATGTACTACTAAATAAAAAAGACCCAATTGTACCTCCCTGATTCAAATATGGCTTTGGATTCTGGCTCCCACCCCTACATTTCAGAGCATTAAGTTTTGAAGTTTAGTTCACATCTTTCTTTTATAGGTTATATGCAGTGGCAGTAAGGAAAGTGGTGATCTAGTTTTCAGTAAAAGAATCACAAGCATTTATGCATCTTAAAAAAAAAAAAAAAAATTACACTTGGGTTTTGTTGGACCTTATGAGTTGCTTCCAGGTTGAAGCACCTCATTTCACAGTTTGCTACCTTAAAATTTTTTAAAAGTAGTTGTATTGCTTAATTTATTGTAGTTGGCCAACCCATTTTCTATTATCTTTTCTAAGTTACTTGTTCAGAGACTGTTACCGAGTCAGGCTAAAAGCAACCAGAGAATTCAGGTTTTTTCAGTTTTCATTAATTCAACAAGAATTGCCTTTCCCTACTTACAGATTTTTTTCCAGCTTATTTGCCTTACTTGTGAGTTCTGTTATGGGATTTGGAAGGTATCTGTATTGCTTTAAATTCATTTAGTAAACCCAAGAGGGTTTCAGAGCAAAGCTTCTTAGCAAAGGATTGCAGACTTATTGATGAGAAAAAGTTCAGCTAAAACTCTCACAACACCTGCAGTTCAATGCGATTCATTTACTCAGAGAAGGTAAACTTGTTTATTTGACTTAATATTTATCAACTCATTTAAGTGGTAGTACATACTATGCAGTGAAAACTGTATATGGACAAATAGGAATGTATAAAGTACCTTCTGGATTGCCAAAACAAAATAAGCTAAACAAGGCAATTAAAGGAGACATGTATATATAAAATGCTTTAATGTGAGAATTTGTTGTGCTGTTTAATCAATAGTTTACAAACTAATATCCACAGTCATTGCTACAGGAAACATCTGTTTAGCAGAAAACCTAGTGCATTCAAAATCTAAAAGATGAGACCTATATTTTTTACAATAAACTGAACAAAAAGTAATTAAAATACACGGCATCAATATGAAAACCAGCCATCTGTCTGTCGGGGTAACAAAATGTTGTTGTTACAAAACCACAAAATTCACCAACAGTATGAAATACAACATTCCTCTTCAGCAAAACATGTGCAATTTTGCAATTCTCTAATTAAAGAGAAAACATAAGTCAATACTTTTTTTCTGTAATTTTGTTGCTACAGTGGCATGTCAAATTGTTCTACAGTATCAGTTAGGTGAATGAAAATAGTCATTAAATATCCTTATTATATAAATAAAGTGAGGTTTGAGTAAGTTACTCAAGATTTCATAGAACATGGGACGAACATCCAAAAAGGTATATCATGTTATATTCCTCTCTGTGCTTAATAAGGTCTTTCTCAAAGTGCTGTCTTCCACCTTTCAGTCCTTGTGCATATTACTGAAAAATCTCTTCGTATCTCAAGCTGCCTAATCCCATATAGATAACTTATGACAGAGAAGTGAATTAAATCCTCATTTTCCAGACCAAGGCCAGTGCACTAGAATACCCTTTCTCTCATAGTTGCAGTGAAAATAATAGTAGATCTTAAAAATTGTCTTGCCCCAAACCCAAACCACAATGCTAATGAAAGTGACATCAAAAAATAAAAATAAGAAAATGTTCCTCATGCTTTATTTGAAAACTGAAACAATGAGTAAAAATCATTCATTAAAAAGGGTAGGACAAAAAAAAAAAAAAGGGAAAATCCCACAAAAAGAATGCAAACTTCAGGGTGAGTTGATGTTCAAAAGTCTTAAATTTCTGGCAAAGGCCTACTTTTTACCCTGAGGTTTCCATACCTCTGGATAGGCCCCATTACTTCAAAAGCCAATGTTTTAATCATAGTGACAGAAACAGACACCTTGTCTCCAAGACTAGAGCTCAGATATGATATCAGACTTGAGGCTCAGTTTGCCTTCTGCCTCACACAGATCACTGATACTGTCAACCTGGAAATGCAGCTGTGCATCTGCAGTGAAATGAGTAGCTTTTCTTTTGAATCCTGAACTCTGAAAGTCCATGCAACATGCACTTTACACAGTATTTCTAACTTAAAACATTTTGTGCACCTCCCTTCTTTACCCCAGATACAGCCAAAAGCCCCAGAATTTTGCAGAAGGACAAAGTATGTGACAGAAAAATCACAAAAAGACTGAGATCAAAACTTGGAGAAAGATCTGCACTTTTTAATTAAATAAAATTATAACTCATAACTTGATAAAATATATAGAGAGGGGTCTATTCTTAACCCCAGCAAGGGATATTTTGATAAAAGGATGTAACAGAATTTCCTTAAAATTACTGAGGGACTTAGGGACCTGCTTAAATTATCTCTCTTGTTTAATTTGCCATTTGGACATGAAGAGCTGAATATGAATCTTCACAGAATTGGGGAACTCACTGTTGGAAGAAAAAGCCCTTAAGTGATGGCTTCCCTATGGAAAACTATTCCACAGCCTAATGTATCTTCCTGTCAGAACGTTTTTCATTATATTTAGTATAGGCTTTTCTGTTTCTAATTCCATCATATTATTAATATATATCTTAATGTACAACATTAAAACCACTTCTAGCCTTCTTGACATTTACATAATTATATTCTTATGGACGCCCTTTTGAGTCAAAGCTAAGGTGTCCCTATTTCACTGCTAAAAAATTTCCTTCATTCAGTCTCTTCAGTATTTTTCTCTTCCTTTCTCTTCCCCATTAATAATAAACTATTTCCCAGCATAGTCCTTTCGTCCCGTTCAATTTCTTCTAATTTTTGTTGCAAGAAATGGAGGTGCTACTTCCCTCACAGGTGATGGAACTTTTAAACCAGCCCTCCATTTCATAAAGCAAAGATGTAGTTTTGTGGAGGAAACCTCTGCGTAGGAACAGTCCCTTGCATCGGTTGCCCATGCTACAAGGCTATGGGTGCAGCTGTCCCCCTTGCAACACAACCTTCTCGTTCACCAGCTGCTACTGGAAGCTGACAGCTGCAAATATTGGTAGGCAGGCAATCTACACGGTGAGAAACACATCTCCTGCACACTTCAGCTTTCATTCTCTGATTTTACAAACTTTTCTTCTCTTACTTTGTCACTGCTCCCAAAACAAAACAAAACACAAAACCCACCCAACCAGTCAAATAGCAACAAAAACAGCAGAAGAGTTCTGCATACAGAAATATTTTTTGATATATACTCCATCTTCTGGGATTTTGGTTGCTTACTAAAGGTTGCTTACTTTGCTTACTTGCTTAAGATACCTTAGTTTCCTTGCATGCACTGCACCAAAGAAATGCAGTGAAGTTTTCAAATCAAATTGTGATGTTATTTAGATATGGAATGTAGCAAACAAAGTACCTCAAAATCCTAATAATGGAAATCTGAAGTGAATACAGCATCATGCAAATTAACCCTGGAGTCCTTACCTACGTCAGAGATAAGAATCTATGCTTTTCTTTTGAAGGGCATGTCAAAAGGTGAGATACAAAGAATGTGGCTTATTAAGTGTCGATGAGAACTTCCAGTCACTTATGTCATATATATCTATCAAACATATTTGTATTAGTTGTCCAAGTTATTCCTAACAACTTTGACTTCTTTGTTCCACATTTTATTCCTTTAGATGAACTTGTTAAAATAATGGCTCTTTAAGGCAGACTTAAGAGAACTGAGAGGCCATCCCTTAGATATCTGAAAGCTTGATCCTAACAATAAATTTAGGAAATTTCTTTAATCTTTGAAATAAATTATGCCAAACAAGCTTCTCACTGACCAACATTGAGCCCTGCCAGTTGGTTTGGTATTGCTCTGAAGTAAAGCATGTACAGAGAAATAAAGACAAGTCTAACAAATTAATCATCATTGCTCATGTCCTCACAAGTGAGTTAAACATGGACTATTCTTAGCTTTGGAGCACATTTAAAGAGTGTAAAAGGAGCCAATAGAAAAAAAAAGAAGCGGGTTAGGAGAGCAAAGGTAAAACAGGAAAATAGCTGTGACAAAAAAAAAAAAAAAATAAGGGCATACAGGATCATCAGGCATATGAAATATGTCTCATGGATGGAAATATTCTATTACTGCATGCTGGAAACAATTACGGGGTCTGTACTTGATGCATTCTTAAACTGTTTTGAGAAATTAAAGTGGAGAGAATAAGTTAAAATACCTAAACAAGAAACAACTATTTACCAAAATGTGAGTTGAAATTATTAGATGATCTGTTAATATAAATATTTGAAGGAGAGAAGAGTAGAAATAGCACTTACAGGAATTCAAAGTTCCTGAGATAGTGGTTAGAGAGCCTTTCATAAATTGCACACTAACACTGCTGGGCCCTGCTATTGTTCATAGCCCATAGCATTAAATTCATATCAAAACAAACAAATTAACTAGCACAAGCATAAAATAAATGAACAACTGTTGTGGGCTAAGTATCAGTACTGGATGATAATAGGCTACATCCAGGGATGGGAGTAACTGCTTGTCAAGCAGCTGAACCATTAGTACTACAGATGTTTCAAATATACCTACATGATGTAGTATATTTGGTACAATTTTACTCCAAACTCTGCTCTGCTGTTTGTTTCTTTTAAAACTGTTATAGAGGTTGAAATTTAGAAGGATTCATCTGGAAAAAAAAAAAAAAAAGACAGTGTCAGGCGTGTATGAAATATAAATCACACCATAAAAATCTAATTACAGAAATTTACTATAAAACTCTCAATGTAATGTTCGGTTTGRTTTTATATTAAGGGTATATTTTTAGATAATTTACATATGGTTGTTAGATTGTTCAGTAACTAATTGTTTTGTTAAATTCAGGAGACAGTAGGTTTCATATACTTATGCACGAACATCATTTAACAAGCATCTACTAATTCATTTATACCATCAGTAACAAATACCACTCCATAAATAAATACAGCTCAAGTGCAAAATGGGCTTAGGACATCAATTAATCATTTATTTATCATATGTAAGCTATTAATAAGTTATAGTCAATGAAAAAAGTTCTTATTATGTTAGACAGGAAAAAGGAGCAGTGGAATGGACACAAAGCAGTATCTTTTTACTAAATATTTAACAGTAAATCAGTAATGGAACAGATTACCCCTGTGCCCAGCTCCCAGATGGAAAGGAAACTCAGACATTGACAGTTATATGATGCTGCCGGCTGGGTGCTGAATTGGTACTGGAGCTGCACTGGGCTGAAGGCGAGAGCCAGGGCACCTCATTTGGTACTCTTTTGGTCCTTGTGTATTCATGCAATATGAATGCTTTACTCAGGGTAGAACAGGTGGAAGCACAGCAGCTACAGGAGCAAGCTTGCAGAGAGCCCAGAGAGTAAGCTGGCTGATCTCATTTTGAGCAGCTGTAGCTATGAATGCTCTGAACAGCATCAGTAGCGGGAGGGCCAGCGCTGTGTGATCAAAGGGCTTTGGCAGTTGTGATCTCTGAACTAATTCCAAAATGTCAATGAAATGGCACATCAGGACTAAAAAGAGACTGTAAGGAATTTAATAGCTTAGGGGGGACATTGCAACTTTAATTAGGCCCAAAAATAGATTTCGGGAGAAAAGCAAACTAAGCTTTTATGAATATTAAGATAAACAATGTTTTTGATTTATTTTCCTTCCTCTGTGGAAACCATTCTTTATAAAAAAAAGTGATTTACATGGATTTCACAGAAGTGGGGGTCCCAAAATGAAAAACATTACATGAGAGGAAGAGAAGTTGTATGCACAAAGAGAGAAAAGGAAAAAAAAAATCCATAATAATAATTAAACAGATTTTTAAATCTTTTCAATGAATAGGGCATTAGTACAAAGAAGCTGTGAGCATTATCTACCTGTAATTGTGTGAATAAAAGGACTATTTCTGAGAACTCACTGTTGTTTATATTTCCCTCTACATAATTAAATAATACAGCAAAAATGAAAGCCAGAATAGGAATCCTCGAATTTACATATTTTATGGGATGGGGAAATGGAATAGTTATTGCAATGCTAGCTTTGAACAAAGACAACCTGGATTCAATTTCCTAATTGGCTTCAGGTGTCCTATTTAATCTTAAGCAAATCAAAGCTAGAATTTTAAAGGTATTCAACTACTGATTTGAGTACCTTAAAAAAACTTTTACTGGTCTCTCTGGAAAGAGAGATCAGGTCATCTGATTTTAGGACTTTAATTTAAGGATGTGAGGTTCCTAATTTATGAATTTATGTAGTCATTGGAAAGAGGCAGGCTCCCAAGAGAGGAACTTTTGACTAAGCAAGGCATCTAGACTAAATCCCACAAAAGTAAAGGATATCTGGCAGATATCAACAGGGCTAGATATTTTTGTACCTGAACCTTTCTCTACTCATGTGTTTCTTTCCTCATTTTTGTTGTGACTTCCCCATCAGATGAGGAATAAACTTCCCTTATTTAACTTGCAGTAGTTTCATGAGATTTAATCATACAGCATTTATACAGCTCTTTAAAAGGAAGCAAAACTTAGTAAAATATTCAGTGAAAAGTGATAGAAATGGTCAAGGATCTGATAGAAAAAAATGACTGAAAAATACAAGGATTGGTTATGCTAAAGAAAAGGATGAAAGAGATGACTTAGTAAATGTAGATGGAATAAAGAATGGTACAAGTATTTAGAGCAAGAATTTGTGTTGCCTCTGCCTAAGACAAAGAAATATTCAACTATATGAAAAGATGACAAATGGTCCACCAATAAAAGTGTATGTTCTTCATATTGTGATTAAATTGTGGAACCCATTGCCAATGAAACTTGTTTTAAAAAGCAACCATAGACATAGCAATTGTAAATCTACTGCTTCGGGGCTTTAGAAAATCTCTAGCTATGCAGCTATGAGCATATGATCAAACATTGCAACATTACTGTAGTTTTGACCCTGTCTATCCCTTGAATAACAGTATTTGAGCTTATGCGCACTCTAGCCCAGATCAGCTGTAACCAACTGACATTGGTTCAATAAACCCACTTTATTTTGAGTTTATGACAGGCTAACAGCTCAAGCATAGTCATATCTAGCAACTGGTCATTTATTTATCTGTCTGAGAACATTTAATCTGTACCTATAACTTTAGAAATCAAATTATATTCAAACATTGTCAGTAAAGTATCCCGCTGTCCTTTCTACAAAGTTCATTCACCTTTCTCTGTCAGAGACACCAGCGTGAACTGCATGACCTTTGAAGCCAAAATGGTACAATATGTCCTAGATATTAAATATTATGGATATGAATTTTGAAATGTTCAACATTGACACTAAGCTTAATTCCAGTCTGACTGAGGTTAACATGAGATCTAAAAAAGTAAAACAGGTTTTGATATCAGAATAGAGATATATCCTACAGCCTTGTCCTCCAGGCATACTCTTCTGAAGACAAGGGTACCAGCCAATAAGATGAGACACAGACACTACTGGGAATCTAGTTATTAAGAACACAGACATGAAAGGTGTCATCAGGAACTACATGGAGACTTGCTTGCTTGCTGTGTGAAATGACAAAGTTCACAAAGCACTCGGTCACTCAGTCCTTTAGCACTTAAAAAGAGAAACTACACAAAAAAGTAACTCAGGAATAAATAAAAAAAATGAGCAGTTAAATATGTAAAATGCCTGCAGATGACATGGAGATCATTTAAAGACATAATACGTAGACACAGATACTGACTCATGCTTCCCCTTTACCACTTGCTTTCACTTCTTCCCCTTCTTCTATTCCCCAGAAAAAAAAAAAAAAGTTGAAGACAACACTACTAGATATCAGAAAGATATATTCAAGGAAATATAGGAAAGGAAAATAGTTAACAACTTAATCTCTAACAATTTACATATAGTATCACAACAGGATAGGCGGAAGGGCTAAGGAGCAGCTTACCAGTTTTTATGCCTTTAATAATAAAAGTCTCCCATATTGGAACCTATAAAACAGAAAGCCAGGGGAGCTGATAGATGATCAAGAAGTAAAAGGACCAATCAGTGAGGCTAAGGCTATTGCAGAAAGGCTAAACTAATTATCTGTATTGGTATTGGTATTCCTAGTGGTGGTAAGACAGTTCTCACACCAAACCTGGATAGGGATCCACTGTCAGAGAAAAGGCTCAGAGATTTTAAAACAACTAAAACCCATACAAAACACAAATCAAAACTCAATAAATTGAACAACAGTCAGTCAATAGGATCAGCAGCAATTTGATGTCTGTGTTCAGTCATAACACCTGGTTAAATATCAATTCCTATGTGTAAAGCAAACTCGGTGTCAGAGGAATGAAAGATGGCAAATACCACATTGGTATTTAAGCATAGTTTCAGAGGTGAACCTGGCAAGTGCAGGTATGAAAACCTAATTTCCACACCAACCTATCTGATAGGAGTTATAACAGTTAGTATGGACATCCTAGGTAACCAACAGAGTTCTATCATACTAGGGGGAGGTAACGTAGGGATGTGACACTTCACAGTGTATTTCTTCCAGTGTTCCAGTAAGCATTTTTGTCTGGGTTATGGAGTTGATATAACATGCTTGGTCTTCTGAAAGATTTTAACGAGATACCTCACCAAGACAAATAAAGCAATTAAAGTGTTGTAAGATGTAAAAGAAAGTCAACTTCTAAATGAATACTGGTTTAAAAGATAGAAAGCAAAGGACTGGAATAAATGGACAATTTTCACAGTGAAAAGAGATTATTAACTGTGTTGATATCCTTCCATTGTATTTCTTGTGAAGCCTACCAAGATAAAGAATATCAGAAAGGGATTAGGTAAAGACAAAAAAACAGATCAAAAATGAATATTGAGAATAATAGCTCACATGAAATGTATAGCTCAGGAATCCCCTGATAAACTACTGTTTGCCAGACACATGTTTCTTCTGTGGTTTTCCTTGGCATTTCCAGTTGCCATTCATGAAGATGAGCTACTGAGATGGACTTTGGCCTGGAGCAGAGTTGCAGTTAAATTTTATAAACTGTGTATGGAAAACAAGAACACCACAAATCTAATATCTAAAACTTCGTATTCATACTTGGTTAATTAAAGAGTGAGAAGAGCTTTCACTTCTGCATGTAACATTAATAAATTCCTCAGATGTATTATCCCTTGATGTGAGCTTCAGAAAGTATATTAAAAGAATGAAGTTAGCTGGCTCATCCAGCTACTAAAAAGGATTTCTTAATTCATGTATATTGTGAAATATCACTGTTAACAGACAGTATCATATAACACATGCACTGAATTTTTGATGTCTGAAACCTATAGAAGTGCAAAGAATTTTACATCCCAAACAAAAAATAATTACAATTCATTTTAAAAACAGTCTGATCTTACTAATTTTAAAATGTTATATCAAGTCACAAATCCATGTCTTTTGATCTATAAGGAAAAATTTAAAACATCACATCAAAACAAAAACATTTATAGAGATTGCTTCTGTACTCAGATTTGAACAATAGTTAAGTATTTACTGAATAGAGATGGCAGTGGAGAACAGGTTATAATCAGCTTGTGAATTTATAGCCACAGCTATAAAGTTAATTAGTATCACATACTAAGCAGCTGAGCTGGCCATCCTACACTAATAGTGCAGTATGATCACTCTAATGCAAATGCAGCCATATCTGTGTAACAGTCCTAATGAGTACCTCATATACATGAACAGCATTTTACTGGTATATTGCATCAGAAAGATTCATGTTGCTGATCCAAATATATTCTATACGCTAAACTTTGTTCCAGGAAAGTGGAAAAATACCTCTTGTTCTTCAGCCTCTGAACCCAATCAATACCTGTAGTGACAAAATAGTAAGTTTGCCCAGTGCAACTTTACCCATACATCTTCCAGCAGAACAGAAATCATTACTTTTGACACCCTGACTTGACTGAAATCACTAGCATAGACATTTCCTGCTATTGACACCAGAAAGGAAATAAATTTCCTAGGGTAAGCAGATTTATATATATATTAAAAAAAAATATTAATAATACTATGACTGTATCTGTTCAATCAGTTTAATAACTGTAAAATATTTCAATAACTTCAATAAAACCAAAATCAACAGCAAGAGATTCTTTAGCTAGTTCCAGGCCCATTGAGACGTGTTCAGGTGATTTTAAAAAATTCTTTGTGGCATATCAGGTAAATATCTGTGCATTCCTTTCCATAATCTGTTGAATCCACCTGGCATAAGTGGGAGACTCTCCAAATGCCTTCTAAATACACATATTAAGATTGAATTGTTCACTCTGGTCTTCATACACTCTGTCAAAGAAATAAATACCCTCATTCTTTATCATTGAGGCTTTTAGGCATTGTGGGCCCTGAACTGATTCCCCAGTGCCTCCAGTTTATGACATCATTCTCCACTAGTTTATTGGATACACCTTTTAAATCCAATTTAATTTGATTTTTCCCTCTAGGTTAAGACAGATATAGATTTTTCTACCACCTGTTCCATAGATGTCTCAAATGACTAAATGTTAGGGAAAATATTAAATCTCTGAACCTTTTTATTTATTTAGGAGGTGCAAGGTATTTAATCTTCCTTGGTATGTTGCAAAGGAGCCAAATCAATCACAAGGATGAACTTCTATGAGTACGGGTAATATATCAAAAAAAGCATTCACTGTCCCCTACTATCTTTAGATGGCAGCTTTTGCTAATGTCTTGATTTCTTGGACAACTTTCACTCTGCGGGGCCTTAATTCCAAAGCAGAAAATACATGCAAGGGTTTGAAACTGGAAAAAACCTCAGCAGTATAAAAATTATTACATCTTAACTGGAGGAAATAATCACAACTTTGAAATAATAGCTTTCAATGGATATGTTCCTAAAAGACATAATGTCCTTATTTCTTTCAGATAAATTGAATAATTACAGAACATGAAGTTAAAAAAAAAAMAAAAACAAACCTTGAAGACACCATAAATACTTTAGCATAACCTAAGTTGCACATTCTTAACCATGTTAAAGTGCTGTAATGAAACCTCAGTCATTAAAAAGTATTCTGAACAGTGCCTAACAGGTCCCTCGAGGATGCTGACTGTGCAGGGATCTCTTGGTGAGGCAGAACTGACAGTGGCATTAAAATATCTTTATTCTGCTGCTCAATGTGGGAGAGAGGAGCACTCTGATGATGAGGGAAACATCATACTAAAGTGTCAAGATTTCCTCTAACCCTGATTTTTGACTGCAGTTCAAGGGTTTCTGACTCAGAGTTTTGTTTAAGATATTTGAAAACCTTTCACAAAGAATTAGTGCAGAAAGAGTAAGAATTAAGCTTATGCTTTCTCAATGTATCTGTCAGAATCGCTTGTGGAGGAGTTAGTTATAATTGCTTTGAAAAAATATGCAGAATATAACATATTTTGGCAGCTGATTTTTTTTAGTGATTCTTGTGCAGTTTTCAGAGCATTACCAAACTACTTTCATCAACTACAATAAGGTTCCAAAATAAGCCAGCTGGAGTAAGCTCTGGAGTTTGCTTTAAAAGACTTCTCATGTAACTTGTAAGGTTGAATGTGACTCTTACAAACCACTGCTTATTCCTACACAAAAATCAAGCTTACAATGCCCATGTTTAACAAGAAATGATTTTGCACAGTGTACTGTGTTCCTTACTCAGATTTCACTCCATCCTTTCAGTCACGGAAACCCAGAGACAAATGAGTGTTTCCAACACATTTCAAAATTATTCACATATTTCTTTCCTCAGATCATTAACTGGATGAAGGGGTGCACCATCTATCCCATTTATCACTTCTGCTTAAATTGATAGGACAGACAAAAAATCCTGATAGAATGTAGTACTTTAAAAGATGGAGAATCATGCAGTCAATAAGTTTTTCATCCAACTCCAGGCCATCTCAAAGAGTGCAGTAAATGCAAGTGAAAAAAAAAAAAACCAAACAACTCAATGCTATCAAATCTTAAACTAAGCTTTTACAATTCAGAGGTAATTTTTTTTCTCTCTAGGTCAGTGAGGTCTTCAGGTTTAGTTCAGCTGATTATAGAACTATGATTTTAATATAAGAGTATTGGCAGTTTAGCTTAACTATTTCTACATCCAATCCAAATGTGAAGTGTGAATAATGTGAAACTGGACAAGCACATTTTTATTACGGCATTTAAAAGTCCACAAAGAAAAGCTCCTCCCATCATCATCCCCCTGTTTTTAAAGGTGCTTTGGAGAAGACCTGCTAGAGCAGCAACTGCTGATGCACTCATTGGCATTCTGGAAAGCAAAACAACCATCCTCTGCTGATGGAAAAAGCGTCTCTGTGGATTCTTTCCATTCTGGGCCACCTGATATATTTCACATTTTATATATCCTGTGAAGAATGACATTCATATGAATGATAACTTTACCCTTTGATAGTCTAATCCTTCCAAATACACTCAAGATCTCACACACCTCAGCGATCCCCCAAGGAACAAACTGAAGAATAAAAGATACCGCTTGAACGAGAATGCAAAGTGACAAATATAGCCATCGTTTGTCAGAGCTAGCTATAACACAATAAGAKATTTCTGAAGAAGCTGTTGTGCCACGTTATTAACCTCACATGCTTAACATTCTCTAGAAACCTTAGGTTTCGTTCCTGGATGGAATTAACCCCATCACCATAATCTGCTCTGCTAACTACACAGGCAATATTTTTTACATCAACAGAATCAGAGAAGAAAAAAAACAAACAAACAAACATTTGTTTCATCTTTGCTACTTTATTCACACTACCAAGAAAAAGTGTTCTCTATGAAGACCTTATTGCCAAAGCAGCATGTAATTCATAACTGATTGCCTTACAAAACTCAGTTTATTCCCATATAAGCCAGGATATGCCTTCCTAGAACAGTGACTTACTGTGGAATATGTTGGGCTAAATACCTCCAGAGGACATGGAAGCTTTACCTGTGCTAGTTTACTCTGGCAAATGGAGCTTTTAAATATTTATTAAGCGTTCGCTATACCCTTGCTGTGATGAAAGAAATCTTAAGCATTTCACTATGAATGAGCTACTCACCTATATTGGGGAGAAAAAAAATATAAAAATATCTCAGAAACGGAGAGTTATTAATCCAAGCATTAAAGAGCTAAGTTTATGTGAAGCTAAAAGAAAAAAAAAAAAAAAGTAGTAACATAACATTACGATAGCTTACAAGCTTTTTTTCTTTGTGCGAGACATTTGTGATTAGATAATTGCATATCTCATAGGCAGACATTAAGTGTTTTATGTTGACAGAATTGATGCTGTATTTTTAATTTGAAGGATATACAAAAAGAATGTGTTAAACCACTTGGCCTTATAAAAGTATGAAACATCTGAGGCTGGTTATGTTAACCTCAAATTCTATAAAAAGAACATTAAATGTTTGACATGAAAAAGAGAAAAACCTTTGTTAACATTTTTTAAATGTTCACATTTAACAAAGAGAAGCATGTGAATAAAATATTATTATAAAATAAATGAGTAGTTGCTACTCCCTAGATGGCTCTTATATAGTCAGTAGGTTACCACAAGGGCAGACGGAGTACACTGCAGAACAGTTTCTCTTTCCCACAGATGAGTGCAGCATATAGGGAAGTTATAACCCAACAAAGGTAAATACGGATAGGCCCTCAGGCTTAACACATACTTTGCTGGAGAAGAAAGTATTTCAACTAAAGAGAAATAGATTGGTTAGCAGGTGGCTAACCAGCATGATCCCAAACATAACCACAAACATTTCTTTTTGTAATTTCTATCTTAATTGTAGTTTTAAATACTTTGGAAGTCAAACAAGATGAAGTGATTTTATATTTCATGGGATGGCTATCTCTAGTTGAGAACTGTGGAGTTACAAAGCATTGGGATATGATCTAGGAATGCTGTTATGTATCTTTCCATAGAAATTCTGAAAATTAAAGTGGTGATTCTGTGATTCCTTAGGGGCCTAATTTACCATTTCAGATCCAGGCTGACTTGGCAGTGACTTCCCTTTCATTACCGTAGCAGAAATTTATGTAGTAACAGCTGTGGAAGAACAAAAATAAAATAGAAAAGTTTGCAATGAATGTATTTGCACATGTAGGCATACACAAGCTTGTGCATAAACCATTACTGCCATCATAATGAGCACTTCTATTAGAGAAATGATTGACATAAAAACTAGGCCTTCATATGTATCAATAAATTTTGACCTTTAACTGAGGGCTCACTGGGAAACTAAAAATTCTGTTTGGTGGAGTATTTTGTAGTTTTGAAATGTAATTTCATTACCCACAGAATGAAGCATTTAGAGAAACGCTAATATACTTTGATATATTTTTAAGCACATTACATTAAAAGCATCGATAATTTCRTAAGTTTTATATGCAAGTTGTTGCCCTAAATAGACAGATAATCAGAGTAGTGAACCATTAGAATGTTGTCTGTTATTACATTGGCATCAGACTCAAAGTATTAAAAACATAGCTTCTCAATCTCTGAATATGCAACCTGTTATAGCTACATTTTATCTGGAGGTAAAAAAAACCTCTGAGGACAATTAGAATAAAAATAGATATGGCTATAGATGGATCCAACTTGGGTTACTTTCTTATCTATTCAGTAAGGAATTTTAAATCAAATCTTTCTCAGCATCAGACAGCAATTTTGGATTTAGGCACAGAAAGGCATAGGCTTTTCACAGGATTCATGGCCCTACTAGTTAACTCTTTTGAGATTGCTGGATAGGTGGATAACCTAACATTAGTAGTAAAACACATCTATTAATCTACTATGTTCCTAAGTCTTAGTGGAAACCCAAGATTCAGTTAAAATGTGGCTTGAACACATGGTCACACAAGTTTTCAAAAAATAAACATTTTTTTAAATGATAAAATATGGCAAGCATATCTGAAAATGTTTTCCCTAACTTGTACGGTATTTGCAGACTCCTAGAACTTTATTTAGCTTGCACAAGTCCTCTAAGTCCATCCTAGCACAGATAATACCAAATACCAGCATAAGGTAAACCTCCACTAACATTAGCAATTCTGTATCACAGCTTATCAACCTGCAGGTACAACTTTTACAAGATGCTGATAGGAACCATATTTATTAAAAGGTACCCTATCATTACTTTCTAAAGATCCAGTAAACAAAACAAGACAAAGAGCAAACCACAGGTAACTGTCTGTATGAATGAGCAAATGGATACTGTAATACAAATAAGTCAAGTCCCAGGTAAAACAGAATTCAGAGCTTTTTAAAGTGACATTCAATGTGTAATGGGAAACCATGTTAGACAGTGGTTTGACCTGGACCTGTTTCAGGCTTTTTCTTAAAACATAACAAGTTCAGCCTTGATTTCCTATCCAGGAAAGTATGGAGATCTGCACTCTCATTCATTCTCTACTGTTGCTTTGAGGCAACACAGCCAAAGTTCGGAATCTCTAAAAAGTTCCTGCAGAATGGGCAGAACTTACTGTGTTTTGTTTGTTCAGTTAATGTGCATTTTGGCAAGAACAGTGAGGGTGGTAGGCAAAGAAGGATGCTGCCTAGTTTGTCTTTCATCAGCTGAACAAGTTCTCCTTCCCCGAGTCACTGAGCATGGTGGGAATCACATGGAATTGCAGGGTGGTCTCAGCTAGGGGAGAGGGCACCTGGAACCTGTAGCCAGGGGAAGTCACCTGGGACCAATAAAGATCAAAGCTGGGTCTGAATCATACCTGGAATCATGCTGATTTCCAAGAAATACCAGTGCAACTATTGATTTATGAAGAGCCTCAGCAGTTGAGAAGTGGAAAAAATCAGACTGATTTTTAAAGAACTTGATAAAAATGTCCCACAAAATATGGAATGCTAATGGTAAAACATGACTTATTAAAACCAGATATTTCAGTCTTGTAGCTTCATAGAATTCTCATCTATAATAAAAAACAAAATTGAATGTCTGTTTAAAATATATACCAAAATGCAGTCAAAGGAGACTGGAAATGTTCRTGATCAATTATGAACTGCATCTCAACAGCTGTTAATTTTAAAGCGTTTCATCTGTGTATTTCTGAGGTGCTTTCACCATAGTAAATTTTGCACTCCTGGCTTTGTTATCCTTCAAGGACTGAAAGCTGGAAAAGATTAAAATTACCATTGGTATTACAGCTATGCCTTATAGCAAATGCAGCTAAAAAGTTGCAAAATTAATAATAAATAAAATCCACTCAAATGCTGCTATTTTTTTCATTTTAATACAACTTGGAAATATAAATTCTACCATAAGAATAAGAATATGAAAAAGTCTCAGAAATGCCAAAAGTTAGGACATAATTTAATTATTTGGTCTTAGTCCAAAGGTGTATGAGCCTAAACATTTGAGTAATAAAATATCTTTGAAACTAAGTTTTGAATGTGACATAAAACTAAAGAGTCACACCAAACTCTCTTTCTATGCTCCTCTTATTCCCCTGTTTGAAAAGGCAAAAGGCAGCTGCTTGGAATCTACTCTTTCTAAGGGAAACACAGTATTTTGGCACAGGCATCAAAACAAATAGGAATAGTATTACTAATGTGAAGAGAGAACAATCTCTGTTCTCTAATACATGCCTTAACTAACACACTATGAACTCATGCCAAGATGCCCAATTCCTTCTAATTTCAATGGGAATGAGGCACAGCATGAAAGCCTGAGGTACAAATGCAAAAGCATTACCATCTGGCCTGTAAAGGTATGGAAAGTACCTTTGACCTTCAGAAGTGAATGTGGTGATAGTTGTGAAAGGAAGAAACAGTTCTGAAAGGTTTTATGGATATTTTGAGGACTTTCACAATAAATTAATACTACTTTAAAAGCTAAATTAAACTCACATTATAAATAAAAGCACCAGTTAAAAAAAGTAATATTAAATGATGTAATAAAATTGATGTTGCAAATCTAATAATACATTACCACTAGTGTGGATTCATATCAATGACATACATTTGCAAGATTTGAACCATGGCGATGCATTTATTCCTATAAACTCTGCAATACAAAACAATTAATATATTTTTTCTGAAAAATAATTTTCATAAGAGGGACATGCATGTATTTCTGCATCTAAATGGCTCCCATGCAAAAAAAAAAAAAAAAAAAAAAAAAAAAAGTGCCCTACTGCTTCAGAGTGTCTGTAGAGGCAACACAAAGTTACCTAAATCTGGCTATGCTAAATTGCCCATAGACACATAGCACTTGTTATAACATATTAAAAAATGCTACTAAAAAAATAAAAACAGTCAAATGCCTGCTTTTATCTCTTCTAAAGTCATCAGCCTGTACACTTTTTTTAGTGTTAAATTGGAACTGCAGTTCTTACAACAAACTCATATTGTCCTTTGCTCATGCCTCAAGCTTTGACATCCTTGGCTAGCCAGGCTAGCAGAGTTTATGTCTCTCTCCTCTCCTTTTAGCCTTGCCTCAGAACAACCTGGTGGTGGACTCTGGTGTTCACATGTACCTTTGCTGTTCCAGTTGAAGCTCACTTCCTCCTGGAAGTTCTGAGGAAAGTCTGGAGTTCATGGTTTCTGCTCTCTAGACTACACAAGATTGTTTGGTCAGAATTGAACCCTTTATCATAGTCCATTTTAGAATATTTAAAACAACTGGTAATTTGGTTATCTTGTCCTTCTAAAAGCCATAGATAGATTTTTTTTTTTTAATTTCAATTTCTAAAAAAGACAACTTTATAGAAATATTTTTGACTGCATATATGTGGTTCTTGATGGATCCCTTTGAAGGTTGGCAGAAAACAGGATGTCCTCAGTTGTTCTAACTTGTATAACTCTCCACACAGCTTCCTGGCAAGTCCAAAAATAAGTTTGTTCATTTGTCATCCATCTGATTTTTGTCTTCCATAATTTCTTAAAATGTTTTATAACTGTTACTAGTGAAGACATTAACCATTTTTCACCTTGTTTACCTCTGCCTTGCAAACAGCTGTCTTTAGCCCTAGCAAAAAATGAACAYCATTTTTTTAAAACAAAATCTTGAGCTTGTACTTCACAGTCTGGATTAGTTTAAGGCATCTAACYAACCTGCGTAAGACTTTAGAACCAGTCAGGAGAATACCTGCAGAAAGCAATTCACTCACCATAGTTCTCAGTCTGGCAGTACCCAGATCTCTTCACTGACCAGAGGAAGACCTAGGGTGACTAATCTCCTATCTTGAATGCCTCAGTTCAGTGAGATGAATCTGTGCCTGAATCACATGTATGTCCTCTGCAGCTTATATGTGTTTAAAAAATAAAGATAAAATCTTTGCTTAGGTTTCCTAATGTACTTCACAGAGTTAGGATAGTAAGCCAAGTCTCCCTAGTTCCCACCTGGCTTTTACATGACTAGCAAAGAGTATTGTTTGGGTTCATAGTCTAGTCTCAGCTTTGTGCGTTGCTTGCTATCTTGATCAGCCAGCTTAGCATTTTGTAACTGCATAAACAATTTCCTCACATCATTAGGCAGGGTCATGGCCCACACACTGCAGAAACCCATCCACATGCTTTGCCCAGCCTGTGCCCTCCCACTTGGCACTTAATGCTGTTAAAGAGCACAAGGTGATCTCGAAAGTCAAGGGTGGGGCGGGGCGGGGCGGGGGAAGACACACTTGGCTGTTTCTTCCCACAACTAAACTTGCTTTTCTGCCTGACRTGCGCAAGATGAAGAAACTAATGACATTAGCCCTGTCCCTTTGACAGGCAGTACACACACAGTTATATGTGCAGAAAGCCAAGCAGGCTATCAGAACTAAACCTATTAGACGAAGACGTCATCCTCATTCCAAATACTGTTTCCTTAATTCACACGGAGTGCTTAACGGTCACACCTAGTTACAAATTACCTGTATGGTCCAATGAAGACAATTAAATTGCTAAGTAGTATCAATGTTGTAGCACGTTAAGTCTTTTGGAAACTACAGAAAAGTATTAAAAATTCTAGCATCTCATTCATGCTAACTTCATTCTTTCTGTTTATTTCACTGTTTCCATTTTCTTCATCTGTTTATTTTCATTAAATTACAAATTTTGAATTAAAAATGGTAACACACAGGAGCTAAAAAAAATCATGAGAATATTCACAGTAGTATTTTCATTGAATGAGATGCACTTGAATACTAATTACTCTATAGTAAATGCAAAACAAGTACAACATTCACCACACCTGAGGTGATTTTTAACTGCAAAAGTGGCAGTAGCAGCTCAGTCATACTAGAAGTGTTGAATAGAAACATTAATACTTTTGGAAGAAAGTCTGGGAAGAGAGGTGTACACACGTGTGTCATGGTTTAACCCCAGCCGGCAACTAAGCCCCACACAGCCACTCGCTCACTCCCCCCACGGTGGGATGCRGGAGAGAATCAGAAGAGTAAAAGTGAGAAAACTCATGGGCTGAGATAAAGACAGTTTAATAGCGAAAGCAAAAGCCGCGCACGCAAGCAAAGCAAAACAAGGAATTCATTCACTCCTTCCCATCGGCAGGCAGGTGTTCAGCCATCTCCAGRAAAGCAGGGCTCCATCACATGTAATGGTTACTTGGGAAGACAAACACCATCACTCCGAATGTCCCCCCCTTCCTTCTTCTTCCCCCAGCTTTATATGCTGGGCATGACATCATATGGTATGGAATATCCCTTTGGTCAGTTGGGGTCAGCTGTCCCAGCCGTGTCCCCTCCCAAGTTCTTGTGCGCCCCCAGCCTACTCGCTGGTGGGGTGGTGTGAGGAGCAGAAAAGCCCTGCTCAGCAGTAACGAAAACATCCCTGTATTGTCAACACTGTTTTCAGCACAAATCCAAAACATAGACTCATACTAGCTGCTATAAAGAAAATTAACTCTGTCCCAGCACAATATGGAACAGAAGTACTCATACTTTAAAAAATTCTTGGTGATAAGACAAAAAACAATTCACAGGGAAACCTACTATAAAATTTTGTTCAAGAATGATGGTAATTGTTCAGAGCATTATATATTTCATTAAAGTATTAAGCTTGTTAATGAATATACAAGAAAATATTGCTACATGCATCTCTTCTCTGCCTTTCATTATATTAGGTTTTGTATGACTCTTCTTTCTGGAAACACAGGAAACTTCCAAGGAACCGCTACACTGAGGCTGATAACTATCACTGGAACTTCTAAATGGCATACATGTTTGCTATGTTCCCAAGGATGTGTGGCCTCTGTGCCATAGTGGGATAGCACAGCTGTTTAAACAACAGGCCATAGGCATTCGATGGGCTCTGCCTGAACTAGAGAAACTAACATATAAATGAAAACAGCTCAGGTCTATCTGCTCTGTCTCATGGATCCAGAGAAGTTTACGTATTACCTAATCTCTTGATCCATAAATGTGATTGAAGCAAATTATATTGTGACACTGATTGCCAGAAGAATATGTTCTAAAATCTGTTCTAGATTTGCATGTTTTGCTGCTGTTGGCCAACTATGTCATCACATTTTCAGTTATCGACTCTGAGGGAAAAGTCCCTTACGTTTTTAATGATTTGTATTTTTTCTTTGTTGAATTCTAGGAATGAAACATTTATCAGGGTAAGCTTTCAAAACCTTATAAATGCAGTCAGTCCCACTAAGTTTAATTTAATTCATAACAATAGGGGCCACAAAACTGTCTCAGTATTGCATGAGAGCTACTCTAATAAGAGGAAGCTACAATTAATTGGCAATAGGGGAAAAAGCAGTCAAGGCACATGTTTAGTTCTCAATGCTTTTCCATAGTACAACAATAGCTATCTCATTCTGCCATATGGGCATCCTTTTTGAAACAGGCAATCAATCCGGTGCACACCGTTCAAAGGAGATTTGACAAGGGCATTTTGTACTGAGGTCACTGTGTCCTTCACACTCTACAGCTAGTCTCCCTCACAAACTATGCCTTTTTCATTCACAATCACTGACTAGAAGGCTGTGTATAACTCATCTCTTCTGGAAGAGCTCAGAAAACCCCAACCAACCACCAACAAAAAACCTTAAATGGTTTCTGAAGGTATAGTGCTTTTTATTCTGTAACTAAGTAGTAATTTATAATACCAAGACCATAAAGAGGAAGGACATGTTTCACCTTTCATCATACATATATTAATAACCTGCCCCAAAGATATTACAGTGAGGAGGAAAACTATAGCTGCATTTGGAAAAAATACATGAAAAACTGTTTATTTCTATGTAAGCTATTTGTGAGGGGCAGAGAAGAGAAAGGAGAAATCTGCAGTCTTCAATATTAGAAAGTTTCCAGAAGTTTTTATTGGCAAAGGATTATATATGGTGTACATCTGTTTATGAAATGGAAGCATTAAAAGCAAAACTATATATACATAAACAAATCTGAAAATATTAAAATCTAATCATGTGAGAGCTACCAAAGCCCAAATAAACATTTCATCTTATGCTAAGTATTCTAGTTCATTGTCCTGTAAGTGTTTATCATGTGCACGTTAGAAAATCATGCAACTTCCTCCCCCCCGCAGACGTTTTATGCAATGCAGTGACTAAATGACTTCATCTTTGGCAATAGAATAAGCTTCAATAGATTTCAGAAAATATATCATATACAGTTTTATTTGTAACTCTCCACAAAAACTCAGTGCACATACATTGCTGGAAATTTTGTTATGCATCTGGAACAGCCACTGCTGCTACTTAAAGCGGACATGTTCTTACCATGTACAAAAATAACATTTAATTATACTGGTTTTAGACTATGCCTACATTAGGAATCTGCAAGATTCTTGCCTCAAAGAGAAATGCCAACATTGCAAATTCATAAAAAGGCTGTCTATATTTCCAATCACATCATGTTTGATATGAAAAGAGCTAAGTGATACCTTACAAATTTGAGATCTTTTCAGCTGGGATAGAGTTAATTTTTTTTCCTAGTAGTTGGTATAGTGCTATGTTTTGGATTTAGTATGAGAAGAATGTTGATAACACACTGATGTTTTTAGTTGTTGCTAGGTAGTCTA
>JAYKAV010002408.1:426566-465476 GCA_035582835.1 Phoebastria nigripes
ATTAACTTGACTGCAGAATTAGTATAGTTTGGGCTTTTTGTTGCAGTTTTTTTAATGATTGCTTACAGATTTTTTTTCCCCCTTTTTCTTTTGCTGTATTAGATGCCATATCAGAAGGACTGTAATCTTCTTTCCCTTCTGGGCACAGGCTTTGAAGCATTTTTAACACTATACTGAAACTCTTCAAATGCATTTGTATCTTCAGGAAACTGAAACTGAAATTGTAAAAAAGACTTATAGACAAGATTCATTTTCTTGTGTTTTAATTTTCCTAGAAAGACTCTTTACCCTTGTTTCCCTGTGCAAACCATAGAAAAAGTAAAATATTGCATCATTTAAGGGATTTAAAATATTCAAGATATATTCAAGAAAAATCTTGCTATGACTGCTTTTGACAGGTTATGCCCAACCTTAGCAACTTTCAAAAAAGCTCTGTCAATTTTAAAAGATTTTTCTATAAAACTTTATATAATCTACTTTATATAATCTCCTTTAAGGTGGTTGCTGTTTGAACTTTTGTAATACTAGAGGGAGCCACAGAAAACAAAACTAAATAAATCCCCCCATCTCTACAAATCCTTGCAATTTTACAGTTCTATTCACCTAGCAGATTCAATGCCCTTTCTAAAGCATATCAAGGAAAAAACTTGATATCGCTGGAATAGAGTCACCATTATGAATAAACCGTATTTCCCTTATCTCTCCATGCCCAAATCAATGCACAATTGAATACTGAGACTTCTTTGACAATGTTCAGTTAGTACTAACTTATTATTGCGAATCACTCACAGCAGTAAAAGTAGGATCTCCAAATCATCTGAATACTGGAAATGTATTAAAGAATAACTTAAGCTGTTCTAATTAGGAAATATGGAAAATTGTCCAAATATATGCTTTACATAGGTGTTTAATATTAATTTACTTTTAAAAAAATTAAAAAGTATAATAAAAAGAGTTCTACATTAGTATCTTTTTGTGCCCATCTCAACTTCTGTTGACTTCTTATGTTTTTACATAGCTATCACAAACCCTGCAAGTAGAAATACCTTGTCTATTTCATAGTAAAATGGTATCTTTTCTAGAAACATTCTTTCAAGACATCAGAGTGAATGAATCAGAGCCATAACCACCTGATCTTTCTTTACTTTTAGTTCGGGACATCTGAGTATCATTGCTATGACAATTCTCATCATCTTGCATATGAGACAGGAGAGAGTTCATACACCTGGGCTTGACTAGTACCTGGGATATCTTTATCTTCTCATTGTAACATAAATGGGTAATATGACCTTAAATTAGTAATCACCAGCCAATCATGTTTAACCATTCATGTGAATAATTTGCTCCTGTTCCACAGAGGATAGAGCCCAGACAAGAAATCCTTGCCCTTCTGGAGTCAAATGGAGTCCTGCCATTGACTGCATATCCATACGAGAATAGAGGTGGTTACTCAGGGGGGAGAGCCCAGGAGTGGTGACCTGTAAACATCAAAATATTAAGAAGTGTCATGAATCTGTTTTGTATTTTGGAAAAAAATGGTCATAATTTTCAAAGGCCAATAATTTTGAGTTTTACTAATATTTACAAAAAGATAATTGTTTAACTAGGCTAAACTCCTGTGTCTCAAGCTSAACTGAGCATCCAAACTGGTAAAGTTTGGATTTCCCAGTCTGTGCCATGATATCCCAATACTAAATCTTATTGTTACTAGTGTCAGAATTGATCTTTGCCAAATACTTACAGAAATGCACTGCTAACTTGAATAGTTAAAGTAGTTGCAAACAATATTCCTTTTTATGTCTCTTCTGGAAATAAAATAACTCCTTACTGAAAATTAATAATTGAGATTTTGCATGCTTTATAATATATTTATAAAGTATGGTGTTTTTTAAGCTCAACTCATGTTGCCTTACATTGTTGGCTTGACCACATTTTGGGAAAGAACATGCTTAGATTTAGAGCTCTGTCAACCAAACTGCTTTTTGGAGACCAACCAAATATAGCCAATCTTGTTGTGTATATCTCTTTGTCAAGAAAGCAGGAGACTTAATAGTATGAATACAGACCAGAATGGGCTCAAAAAACCCTTTCAAATAAATTCCACTGTATGTTCACAGCTAGTACGTAGATATATTTTTTAAATGACAGTGCTAATATTTGAAAAGTTGTAATCATGTTTTATACTTAGCCAAACTGGTTAATAAATGTTAGAACTTTTTGTATCTTTCCAAAGTGGGAAAAGGTAAGACAGAACTCACAATGATATGCTTTTAAGTAGTATTTTCAAGGTTAGCCTAAGAAACCGAATAAAAAACATGTAATGATTACATATTTTCACATGTATTTTTTCAATGTTGTTTATGTGTCCTATATACCAATACACATGGCAGATCCAGGAAAGGAAAGTTGTAGCTCTTAGCTGTAAAGTTAGCTCTGATAAGTTAAGCTAGGTGAATGGCTTAGATAAATCCAAACAAGCAGAAGATATAAACATCATATAATTTTAATTAACAGAACTCAACCTGAAACCAACTGCAGGATCAAGGCTCTCTTAATAAGGTAAGTTTTAAAAGGGCTTTTACATCTTTCCCTTCAACTTTCTATTTTAAACTCTCTTGTATTATTCTTTACCAAAACAGAAAAAACCACAAATATCTGCATATTTAATATATATATATTACATAAATATATCTGTAAATTTATCAAAGGCTAAATACTGATGGAGTTTAGAAAAACAATTCCTCGTTCCATGTGACAGCTTATTCCATCCTGATTTTCCAGTAGAAGTTGCCCTGTCCTTTCCTGTGAAACTTCTGGTACTAAGAATAGGATAATAGGTTTGACAGATATTAATACATCAGTATCTCAGAGTCACTGCAATGATGTTATTAACTAAATTCTATTCTATAAATGCACCTGGATTTTATAATCAATTCAGGGAGAGAGAAGGATCTACTTTTAAGCTTACATGTGTTCACAATGCCTTTCTGCTGGTTTTATCAGTAACTGTTTTTGAAAACTTCAACAGAAATGATTGGGTTTTTATTGAATTGAAAAGTGTTAATTTATTGAGACATGTGAACATAATGTAAAGTCCAAAAGTCTTTTTAATATATATGATTTCTAGTAAAACAAATATGTTCAGCAAGAACTACTTTGCAATTGGCTGATTTTTCAGTCTTTCTTTACTTTTCCTATATTAAAAAGAAAACAGCGCATGAAAATGCGTTTACTGTACACATTAGCTCACAAAAGTAAAATCAGCTTGTATCACTCCAGTAATTACTAATGTCAGGCAGGAAAACTTTATAAAATAGAATAAATAATGTATGTGCATTTGTATACACTTGAGATTAAGCCAACATACCACAAGATGGCAGATGAAGGCAGCTAAAGTGGCAACTTGCAGAAGAATGTAAGTTTGTGGGTCAGAAAAAACAACTGGTTTTGAAAAGTTTCCTTAGCTTTGTATTATAGGCAGTAAATTTTAGAAGCTGTCTTACAAAAAAGACATTCATGTTCACCTATTAATGTTCTTAAATAATACTTAGCTGCTAGAACTACAGCCCCTCAAATTCAACATTTAGACTCCAGACACAGTATCTATAACTAAAAATATTCTTTGAAATCAGTAAGAATTTTCCCCATTCATCCTCCTAGCTGTAACTCCAGAAAAGATAGTGAGCTCTCTGCCACCATCAAGCCTTGTAATGCACTGGGCACAGATTATGGAAGGCTGGGATTCCATTTCTTTATTTGATGAGAATTTGAAACTCTACCTCATCTTTCACAGCAGTATGCTCAACCACTGGGTTATGATTATGTGAAATCAATGCAGTTTCTCTGATTCCAGTCATGAATTTGTTTCACTCTGCATTGTTAAATATATATTAAGCCAGAGTCTGAGCATGATACCCTGTAGTTTCAATTAGTGTATAAAAAGTGGGAATAGAGAGACAAAGGGTTCTAATTACTGATTTAATAAGTACCTGATGTAAATTCACTWCAGCTGGGCTACAGTTTGGGAGCTCTGAAACCCTACATCTCAGATTAGTGTTTTAAAAACCTTTTGTGCARGAGCATGGAAAAAAGTCCATGGAGTAACAGCCAGTTTGTAAACTTCCCTGGGCTGCTCATCTGTTCTGGCATGGAAGAAATTCTGGGCAAGCTCCAAATTAGACCTTGCAGTGCTAAGATATTTTACACAAAATCATAGCGGTCTCAATATTTTAGGAACATTCAACAGGATATATTAGCTGAGGTAGCAGTTTTCAGGACTCCTTTTGTGGTTACAATCCTATGTGACTTACCAAAAATCACATACAGATTCTTGCAGCACTCAGGTGCAGACTCGAACTGGAGCTGAATTCACTGTTTCTCCTTGATTTTTTCTGCCTGACATTTGATGACTACCTGAAACTATGTTCTGGATCTTTCAAGTTATGCAAAAAAGTAACCTTCTGTTGCATCTACATCATTCAATCTGCACATCCAAGACAGCCCAAAGTACCTAGCTTCCTTGATAGGCAGCACCCAGACCCTATTCTCCTCTGTTTTGAAATTCATTCCTGTAATTTCTGATGGAAAAATAAATAGGACTGAATCATGAATGAGAAAGGTGAACACTGATGAATCGTATCTGTGAAAATCATATCACACAGCTGACAAGTCACATTCATTCATCCCCTGACCCTGTGACGGGAACACACAGGACAGTTTTTCCATAGGCACTGTGCCCTAAGTATCTTGTTGATGGGTTTTTTTCCTGATTCACTAATTGTACATGGAGAATTTCTGTCTTTCATTTGATAACTGTTCACATATATTGGAAAAGAAGCTTCTGAAAACTTAAACAATTGAAAAATCCCAATAAACCCTTAGGAATTAACATTAATATCAATAAAAGTTATGCAATACCTTTTGCTTCAGGGGCAAGGAGGTCTGCTATGTTTCTCTATGGATAACGATATGTTTACATGATCAGTAATTCTATGTAGACAGATACAAACAGTATTATAACAACGTTAAGGCTGCTATTTAGGGTGGTGAGTCATCTCAAAAGCTAGAAAAACAGCCCAGCTGTCTCAGCTGTAAAGCATATATGGGATAGCTGATAAGGTATGCAGCTCAGAAATAGATATCTGGAAAAGAGTTTACCTGCATTCAAGTTACTTTAGAGAGGCAGGCAGCTGAGTCCAGTTTAGTCATGACAGGATATATGCAGTCCAGTCTTTTTCAGTCAAATAGATGCTACTGAAAAATAAATGCATGCAGACCAGGTAATATCAAATATAGGAATAAACATGAACTGAATGCATAACATTAATGATATTCACAAAAACATAGGCTGGTAGCTAAGGTTAATCTTAACAGGGTAACTGCCATCCAGCTTTTTTCAGCTGGGTAAAAATTACTGAGAAATAAATATATGCAGCAGGAAACACTCAAATACAGCATTAAGCAGGACCTGAGCGTATAATCGATCATCAAAAACATGCGTAGGCTTAGCATGATGAAATATTAAAACTCTTATGTAACATATGGTTGTTTTCTTATTGGCCGTCGACTACAATGCAATTCAATGTGCAGAAAACAAGTGTATGGAAAGAGAATCACAGCACAGTATCCACACTGTAAGCTGATTAAGCAAAATATTGGGATGGGCTGATTATTAACTGATGTAACAGCTGAATGTAGGAACCTGACTGATCAAACCTGTTCCGAGTTAAGCATTATTTTGGGGTAACATGATATGGCTCCTGGAAAAGCAGGATCTGAAACAGGCTCTTGTGCAAATCTTTGCAGCTAACGGGTAAGAATGGGAGGTTTGGGGTCCCTAGAATAACAGTGATGGGACACTACTTGCTACTGACACAAGGTGACTACTGGGAAAGGCATACCAAATGAGCAACTACACATAGCCTAAATTCCCTTTTTGCCCTGATATAAGCCAGTTCTGGTTTCATAACCTAATGTTAAAGCTCAAGCACAATGACATAGTAGCACAACACACTATTTTTGAATTAGGACAGGCTTCCATTCATTAGCCCAGGGCATGGGAGGGTTAAAACTGAAATTTCTGGACTTCCCCCTGCCCCACCCCGACCTATCCCTATAGAAAGATCCTCAAAGTTCTCTCCTATTGACAGGGAAGGAAACCTGGTAACCACTTGGGTTTCAGAGCCAGAATTACTTTTTCTCCTTATTTCCAAAAGATGTCATCATTTTATCTTTTTGATTAAATATTGATTTATTTTTTTAAAAAAAGCAAGGATCAAAGATTTCATAGCATTCTAAAGGCAAAAATGCAACTATATTAAAACAAAGACAAGTGAGACTGTAGAAAAAGACGATAAGTGAAAGAAAGCATTGTCAACTGAACACAATGGAGGCAGCAGGAAAAAAAAAGGATCAAAACTATGACTCTGCCCTGTAAATTTGTTTTCTTGTGTTATTTGCATTAATAAGTTTGTAATGCATGAAGATTCATTTACTGCACATCTAGATTAATTCATATGTAGAAGCAATAGAGTTTCTTTTACTTGCCAACATCTAGAACGGAGGGGAAGCATCTGATTTTGCAGTTGTTCCAACTCATTTCTAAATGTAATGGACTGTTTCCTAATTAAAAAAAAAATCCTGTAAAGAGAGATTTCCCTTAATTTTCCATAATATTCTCAAAGTCTTAAAGCAAATAAACATAAATGAAGGCAAAAGAAAAAGCCTTGTACCCTCAAAAGACTCTTATCAGAAGACATACAGACAATGTTTCTTGATACAACCATGAATAGCTAAAGTATTTTAGTCACTGCATCAGATAAACAGATTACTTTGCAGGATACTTTATAAACTGAGAGATTAGTGCTTAAAATTCTAGGGCATTTTCAGTAAGAATTGAAGTTTTCCCTGCTGTTTCCAAAGACAAAGTGGTATCCATTTAAAAAAAAAAAAAAAAAAAGATCGTTTCCCCTAGTATATCCAATATACAAGTATACTACTCTTTAAAAAATATTATTCAGGAAGTCTTAAGAATTTGTCTTAAGGATAGAATACAAAGCCTTCACTCATTAAGCGCTTTCTTGTCCATAATTGCACAACACGTAAATGCTTCAAATTCTGACCAATATAGCAATTTTTAGGATGGGTAGAATGTTACCAGTTCATATATGAAAGAAAAATAAAGTAAAATAGCAACAGATTGGAGAGCAATAGTTGCAAAAGGCAGAAAAGTGAAGGAGGGGGAGGAGGAATAAAAACTTTTAATTTTTTCTTGAAAAGAAATCACACCCTGAGGCTTTTCACCCAAAATTCAGACAAAATACTAACTAGGGGGAGGAAGGGGGCATTAGGAGAAGAAAGAAGGGAGAGGAGGAGGTAAGACCAACCCAATTATGTTGAAGAACAAAAACATGACTGAAAACTCAGTTGAAATGTCAAATTTTGCCAAGAAGTCTTATTTGTCATAACTTGACTTTTCTATCTATTCATATGTTGCTGGTAAGCTTTCACTCAGCTTTAGAAGCTGATATCAAAAAATGTAAGTCTACAGAAAATATCTTTTCTCAGTCACTTTTGTCTCTAGAAAAGTTTTTAATAAAAACGAATATACTCACAACAGTTTTCTGACTATGTGAAATATAGCAGAAAACCTGTTTTTTTCTCACCCATGTAATGCTAATGGGTTCATGAAAAAACTGTAATTACTTCCATAAAGTTTTAAGAGAGGAAAATTTATTGCTTATGGCACTTAAATGATGACAACAGATGTAGTTCTCATTATGAACGCAGTTTTAGGAACAGTCATATTGTTATTGTTGAATAGCTTTTCTCAGTGACTCCAGCTAAAACATATTCTTTCATCCCATGTGTATCTATGTCTAGGACCATGTGCCACTCATTGAACCAAATTTCCAAATGGTTAGAATTTTATTCCTCACTGACAAAGGAGGAACTGAGGACATCAGGGGCTACAAGAAAAGCTTCTACCACATCAGTGTTCAAAGGCTGAACAAGGAAAATGTGGGTCTGTTGCTGAATGTAGCAGGTGATTTAGGGACAGTAGACACAAGTTGGGACGTTATGACCTGGATAGGTGGACAACCTGAGCAGTAAAAATGTGGTTGGACAATCAGGTTCAGAGGATAGTGGTTAATGGCTTGTACTCTACCTGGACATCAGCAAGAAGTGGAGTACCACAGAGGTCTGTCCTGGGAGGAGGCAATGGAGTGCACTGTTGTCACATTTGCAGATGATACCCATTTGGAGGAAGAAGCACATACAGAGGGACCGAGACAGGCTGGAGGAACAGGCCAACAGGACATGCAGTTCTGTAAGGATGGAACAGGGAAAAAGGGGGTAATAGACTGGAGTTGCTTGGGTGGCTGCAGTGTGTTTACAGGACAGTGAGGAGAGACCCCAAAGGTGGTGATCACTGATGCCGGGGCCAAAAAGCTCTGACGCCTGGGCACAGTTACCCCTCTGGTATCACAGATAACCTGTGAGGACTCCCTGTTGATCAAGGGGAGATGTATACCTACCATAGTGGAGGCAACATGCTGGAAGAACAGTACAAGACGAGCAGTACGGCCAAAGATAATACACCTGGAACTGTCTGCCCTAGGGCTGAAAACACAGCCCTATCATCTGCAATGGCATCATCCACCAAACTTCAAGGCAACAGGTTTCCATAGAACCTTTCTGCTATGCTGCTGATGTATTGATTAGAGGATCAACACAAAAGTACTAAATAAAATGCAGTAGGTAATCAGTACTTTCTTCAATGTTAGATTTTTTTTTTTTATTAAACACTCCAAAGTAAGAAGGCCCGCTCAAGAAACACAGACTTTAGGCATGTAATGACAAGATGGACAGAAACATGTATTGGTTGAAGTTCCAGACCAAGCGATCCTATTAATCAGTGGCCAAGAGATCAACAATATGAGGAAGACTAACCTCCTTGGGCTATTGAAGCCCCAGCATATGATGAATTAAATACTGAAAATAAATGAAGTTTGTCTACTGACAGATCCTGTAAAATCAAAGCAGGAAACAGGAGGTGACAAGCTACTGCTTGGAACCCCTCCAGAGGGGAAGCTGGCACCTGCAAAGGGCCTGGATGCTCCAGTCAGTTTGCAGAAGTAATGACCTTGAAAATAGCCTTTAAACATGCTCAGAAGCATCTGTTGCCCTGACTATGTCTGTACTGACTTCTGGGTGGTGGTTAATACAGTATGAAAGTGGCTCAAAGATTGGAATCTGAAGATGGTAACAGGCAGCAGAGAGGAAAAGCTTTTTGGGCAGCAGAACAATGGAAAGTAATACAACGACTGCTCAGAAGAGACCTACTTTAATAAGTCATGTTAATGCATATATCCCAAACACAAAGGGGACTCGAGAAGCATACCAATAACAACGACCAGCTAGTCTGACTTACCAGCATGGACTTGGGATGGGACCATAAAAGAAAGCTATTTTTAGCCAGGTGGGCCCAGAAAACTTCTGGGCATTCTGGGAGGAATCAGACTTCCTACGGGGGCAGCACATGCAACTTGAACTTGTCTCAGAAAGCCATAATACAAGCAGTCAGACAGCGCAATGTCTATGGAACGATACGACACAGTCAGAAAATACAAATGAAACTGGGAGCAGAGGGTGATAACACAGCCAGCAGGGCAGGGCCCCATCCCACAGTACCTGAACAAGGAGAGCAAGGCAGAGCCAGAGATGGTAGCAAGGTTAAACCAAGAGCCCAGATGACCAAGCAAGTTCATAGCAGTAAGGTGGGAAGTCAATCTGAGGGTCACATTCAGGATCAGGTCTGGCAAGGGTAACTGGGATCAGACGCAGCCCAGCGATCACTCAGCCGGTCCGTGTAACAAGACAGGTCTGAGGTCAAGTTGAGAAGCCAGTCCACAGGTCCAGGTCACAATCAGCAGGGCCTCTGACTGGACATAGGCATGGTTGTAACTGAGCTGGAACCAGAATTACAACACAGCTGAGCTTAAGTAGGACTTCTGGGCCCATGGGCAGGGCATGTGGGTGGGAGGCCCTAGGTCAGGCTGGTCAGGGCTATTAAGGTCTATCAGTGCCCTCAGGGCCCTAACAGAGAGGGAAAGAAGTTTGGAGAAATACCTCATAATTATGTTCTCACTTACAGGTTTTGCAGTGACAAGGTCTAGAGTTTGTCATGAATACACGTTGAGAGATTGGTATGATGTGAATGCCTGTAGCCTGGTTCCCAGGGGTGAGGGGTGGCGTTTTCTCCGAGCACACGTACACACAGTTACGGTGCCAAATCCCTGCTGTCTGGGAGCGAGGGCAGAATTTACAACGCGTGCGTATTAAGATTGTGGTGATGTTAAAAGTAAGGTTTATAATGGATGTATGTTCAAACAGTTCTTAAATATGTTTCGCAGCAGCTTGAGGAGGAATGCGTTGGGCACGGCTGGCAGTGTAGCAGCGGGGCTGGGAACTGTCTCCAGCCGGTGACAGCCGGTTCCAGCCGGCTCTGGCACCACTGTGAACCGCCCGCCRCCTGCCAAAGCTGCAGCTGGGGCATGTGGCACCTCTGCACAGGCACGTTGGAGAGAGAGCAACGTGTGGGAGGGGTAGAGGAGATAGAGGAGATGTGGAAGGAAAAACAGAGAAGATGATGCATGAAAGGGGACGTTGTTGAGGACACGGCTGGAGACGTGCTCGTGGAAGGAGGCATTCCATGACAGAGGAGGTGCAGCCCACAGGTGACTCACACCAGGGCAGGAACACTGGGAAGGACTGCAGCCTGCAGGTGGCCCTTGCCAGGGCTGGGACACGCCTGAGGGAATGCAGCCCATGGAGGACCCACGCTAGAGCAGAGGAAAATGAAGCAGCAGCAAGAATTGGCAGAGAAAAACAAGAAGCAAGGAGTGGCAGACAAAAGTATTACACCCACGACCCCAGCCTCCTGCGCTGCCTGTCACCTCACTGAACGGATTGGGAAAGAATGAGTATAATGCATGGTGAAAAAAAGGGAAACTGAGACTAGGAAGGTGGGAGTAGAGGTGTTGATCTGAACTTGAGCCTTGGGAAGGAGGAGGAAAGCTGTTTTCTAATTGTTTGTTTCCTTTTTCTCTTGTGAGTTGGTAAGACTTCAGTGTTGAAACTTTTTGCAAAAGCTATGCTCAGGTACTTCTGGGTTGCTGTGGGTAAAGCCAATTAGATGGGCTGCTAAGGTACTTTCCAAAAGACAGAAAAAGGAAAAAAAAAAAAAAAAAAGATAGTTTGTCAGAATAAGGAAATGCAGATTAAGCTCACTGCCTCCCTCCCCAAAAAGCAAAATCTTTCTAGATATTAGGTAAGACATAAAAATGAGTTTTAAGCAGCTCACTAAGATTTTATTAGGGTCTTATCAAGTGCATGAGCATCCAGATCACAACTGATGCTCATAGCCAGAGTGAGTTATTTGAATTAAATTTTCATTTAACATATGCTCAGTGAGGTCACTGAAAGTATTGTCATACCTATAGCAAACAAACGTAAATTTAGCCAACAGTTTACCTGCAATCATTAAAAAATATCACAGATATTTATGGGCCTCTTTTCCCAGTAATATATGACAAAGTGGTGAGGAGCCTTCTGCATTTGCTTATGTGGAATGGGTCACAGGAGAGTAGACTCAGGTGCTAGAATGAGTCTGTTCATTTATACAAATGTTGCATGAAAAACATATAAATGGGACTCAGTTTCAAAGAAGTTCAGCTTATTCCCTTTCTCTATAATGAAGTATATAAAGGATAAAAAAGAACCCTAAAAGCAATAAATTATGTAAGTAGCAGTGTCGTTTTCCTTCACTGACATTTTCTGAATCAGCTTATAATTAGATTTGTCACTTTCACATCTTAGGTCCTAACTCCCACATATTTCAACTGGCTTTTTTACAAAAAAAACCCAAACAACTCAGAATCAAGAGTTAAAAGGATATTACTATGCCCCAAGCCCATCCTTTAGCCCATCCTTGTATTTTTTCTTTAATGAAGAACAGAAACAAAAGCCACGCTAGCATTCTTCAAGATATTATGGTAAGTTTTAATCAATATAATTTTTATTTATATTTTACATATAATAGTATTATATAAAAATAAAAACTAAGGTTCCAAATCTGCAGAATCTTTGTGGGCAAGATGATACATGAAATAGTCTTCAGCATAAAWTCAGGCACCAAAAACTACATTAGCTTTAGTAAACTTTCTTATGCATTCATTATCCGTTGGCTTCCTCTAAAAAAGAAAAAAAAAACAAACCAACCAACCAAAAAACACCACCATAACAACCAGATATTAATGGATCATGATCCCAAGTCTATGTGCTGCAATTCAATTAAAAACATCTTGAAAGGAATGGATATACTTTTTCCACCCACTACGGCAACACAATTATATGACTCACCTTTTATGAGAAATCATCCAGCCATAACCTGTTTTAGCAAGGAAGCCTGGAGGTATAGATAACAGGCATTTCTTTTACAAACTGTAATTCTCAATGTTTTGATAATTACTTTTAAAACATTATCTTGAAAAAAGTCACAAATACACAGTTTTATTTGATTGTTTTCTTCTCAGCTATCAGCAATCTAGAAAATACACACTTTAAGCAGTCACAAAGCATTTGCTCCTGCCTACAATATTAGTCTTACATTAACAACTGTCAGATTCTAACTGTGAGGTCATCTATAAGCTCATATAGTCTATCTTTATAAAATTTTGTTTATGTCTAACATGAATCTTCCTTGAAGGTGTTAATTTCACTACTCCTTGTATATGGGTATAGATAACCTGTTTTATTTCCTTTTTCTGCCTGCTGGCAGCAGTTTTAAATGCATCCAAAAACTGTCACTAAATTCAGCTCCCCATTTGTAACCCTGCTCTCTCTTCCATCCTGATGCCTGGGCTTCTCTATCTATCCCCAGTTATTTCACATTTTGTAATGATGCCGTATTTTCTAGACCTCTGATTATTCTCTTTGATCTCCCTGAGACTCTTTACAGTTGATCCATATCTTCCTTAAAGTGCAGTGTCTAAAACCAACAGAGTATTCCATCTGAGGCTTTAAC
Source organism: Phoebastria nigripes (assembly GCA_035582835.1). Taxonomy (NCBI): domain Eukaryota; kingdom Metazoa; phylum Chordata; class Aves; order Procellariiformes; family Diomedeidae; genus Phoebastria; species Phoebastria nigripes. The sequence continues at coordinate 439,654 of JAYKAV010002408.1, forward strand.
CTTGCTTAGCAGTGTGGAAGAACTACTTCACAAATCCTGAAGTCTTTTGTAAAATAAGCACAAACAGATTTTTCACACACTCACAATGCACATGCATGTACTGTGCAGCATGCCCTCCAAGCATACTGTATGTCAAGGACATGACTTTAAAATTGTTTAAAAAGAGAGACCTTAACTTAGTCAAGTTTATTTCCAGACTATATTTAGATTAAAAAAAAAAACAACATTAAAATCTGCAATTACTCCTAAGTGAGAGCGAGGCAATGTGCTAACAAACATACTTGTATTATTCTGTTAAGTAAATACCTTCTTACAAACAAAAAAACTCAACCTATTTTCCTTAGACTTTTAAGAAGCTTAGATGAGCAGAGACAAAGCATGAAAAGTTTCAGCATACACACATGCACATTTTTCACGTTGTGATCAATTTAACATGTTAGGCTATGATGAAGATCTTTATACAAATTTAACTCCAGAGGCTCTTATAGTTCAGATTTCTTTCCAAATTGCAGCTTCACAGACTTGCTTCTTTTCATTTTAACTCTGCATTATATTGTCTGCCATTGTTAAGTTTCAAAAATAGTTTTTTCTCCTCCCTTTCAGAATCGCAGCTTTCTCTTGACATTGAATTCTTTTCTCAATCTGATACATTACCACTGTTGCTTTGACATGTCAGACATATGATGCCACCTGAAACAACAAAGTGATTTTGTGCTCCTGCAGCAAGAATTTGCCTTTATGGCAATGGATTGAAGAGGTACTGCATCACTTGATACAGTGTGTGATCCATCAATGTTTTATGCACTGTTGTTAAAACATCACGTTTACATTTATAAATGTTAACTCAAGTGACCTTATCTTTCAGAAGTTATCGACTTCACAAAATTGTCGTGCCCATTAGGTGCACCAAAGCACCCTTCTTAACTCAACAGAGGTAAGTGGGTGTTAAATGCAACTGCTACACAATCTACTTTTTTTTTTTTTTTAGTTTTTAATTAGAAGTGAGGAGGAAGGAAAAAAATAAAGAGAAGCAGCCCATTCTTCTGCTCCATTGTCCATGACAACATCCTCTGTTTAAAAAAACTCACAACTAAATGTTACAGAAAGCAAAGCTCTTACTATGCTAGGCTATTATTCTGTCAAGCAGGGCCTTTTAGCAGGGTCTGTTGCGACAGGACAAGGGGGCATGGTTTTAAACTAAAAGAGGGTAGATTCAGACTAGATATAAGGAAGAAATTTTTTACACTGAGGGTGGTGAAACACTGGCACAGGTTGCCCAGAGAGGTGGTAGATGCCCCATCCCTGGAAACATTCAAGGTCAGGTTGGACGGGGCTCTGAGCAACCTGATCTAGTGGAAGATGTCCCTGCTCATTGCAGGGGGGTTGAGCTAGATAACCTTTAAAGGTCCCTTCCAACCCAAACTATTCTATGATTCTATGATTATTGATTTTAAAATGGGGAGAAGTCTATTACATAACCCTAATTACTACCCTGGCAAGCATTAATGCAACTAGCTGGAAAGAGATGGCACCTAGTTCACCCTTCATTTTAAAGCCCTGTTTAGGTAAAACCCATAGGACTATAAAATCGCTGTACATTAAAAAAAAGAAAAAAACAAAAACCCACAAAAGAAAAAAAAATCCTCACAACACCAGCATGTTTGAGCAAGGTCAGTCAAGCACTGCTAAGTCATGTGGTAGAAAAGCAAGCATGGTCTGTTTGAAATCAATAGCACAACTGGGTGCTAATGATGCAGTCAGTCTTGTGCAGATTATATTCATTCAAAGTCAATGATTCCAAGCCTTTTGCCCTAAAGGAACATTCTCAATCCTGAACATTTTTTGCAGATCACTCTGCATCAAAAGTTATTGAAAAAACCGTGTAGTGTTGCTCTGATGTACCATCGACCTCAGCATGGAACTGCACCACATCACTACAGTCCACAGTCAGAGCAGAAGTTAAGAAAACCAACATGAATATTACAGAATTTCTTTTTCAGTAACCACGTTGTTGGTAAACATTTGAAACTCTTTATTTTGTTCAACTATTCCTTTCTTGACCAGTTAGCCATATTAACATTAATATTCAGTAACAATACATATGTTCTTTTATTTAAATGATCACATCTTATTTAAGTTAATAATTCTAGTATTACGACAGCTTTGATCCTTCAGCTCCTAGAAAAGACAGAACATAAAAATTTATCGAGTTTTGTATTCAGCCTTTTTTATGTCACTCCCTGTGGTTAAAGAAACTGCACTGCTCTATTGAGAGTTTCCTTTCCAATTTCAGTCACTACACTTATTTTCTAACAGAATGCCCTAATGCAGTACTCACAGGCACTGGAGAGGCTATTCAAACACAATAAAAATGAAAAAGTGCAAATGTTGTGGCGGAAGCACTTGACAGTATCTCCCAAAATAACATTTTATTGTAATGTACAGAAACACTCCAGTACTATGTCAATGACTGTCATTTCCAATATGCTACCCAGCATCAGTGCTGTCAATTCTAGTGACTCTGTCAAGTGTTTCATGGTAATTGGTGTGTTTCCATAAGTGTCACATCCTGGAGCAAAGGTATGGAGGAAAAAGAAAATGTGTGGTCCAAGCAATTCTTGAAGTTCAAAAATTGGAAAGAAGGAAAGGAGGGAGGGAGGGAGGGAGGAATGAAGGAAGGAAGGAAGAAAGGGAGGAAGGAAGGAAGGAACAGTGAAAGTCCCTCCAAAATATAAAATTTTGAAGGAAGGAAGGAACAGTGAAAGTCCCTCCAAAATATAAAATTTTAAGTGACAGATGGAGGAAAATCTAAAATATATTCAGTATTTCATGAATATTTTTAGACTATCCACACAAATGACATTTCTGTTTGTTTTTAAACAATTCATTTCTCATACAAATCTTCAATTTTTTTTTTTTTTTTTTTTTTTACTGGAAATAGAAATAAAATTAATTTCAGGGAACTACATCCTCCCAAACTTCCCATTTTTTCCCAGAAATATTAACAAGCTTAACAAGGAACAGATTAAAGCAGATTAAACAATACTTTACATAATTTTAGGTAACTATAAACTCCAAATGTGTTTTTAAAAGTCTCCTTCACTTCAGTGCTTGTTACATGCATCTCGGACAAAAGATGGTAAGAGTGACTAGAATTACAGGTTCATTTTGTGTAAAAGTGGTAGCTGGGCAACAGATTTTTACATCTATAATTTAAATCAAAGTCCCTGGCCCCTAAGAGCATGTAATTTGTTGTATACACATTAAAAACTAATTTAAACAGTCTTTATAGGTAGGTGAGATTTTCCACATGGTTAGCTTGAAAAGTAAAACACATACGGTGGGGATCCACTGATCTCTGATCTTTTTTCTTTTTTTTTAAAATAAATGTCTCTCTGCCAACCACCACTATACCACCTTTATTGTGACTGATTCAATAGTATGCATTTGGTTTCAAAATGTATTACATGCTTTTAAAATGTTTTCCCAACTCATGCAGTATTCATCTTCAATTTGCAGTTCATCAGTTTATGTTTTAAAATGTCACTTTCAATGAATACAACACACAAACAGAAGAGGCTTCCCTCTTTCTTGCTTCTCTACCACCACCATCTTGTTGCACCTTGCCACTCTTTCCTGTAAATAAATTGAGTGTTTTTCTCCACACATTCTCTTGCTTTTTAGTCTTCCAATTATCTCCGAACCATTCCCTACACGGTACTAAATTGCTCCATTCTCCTATCAACCATATATAATGTTTTCCTCATCTTTCCCTCAATGCTCTTCCTCCCCAAGTTCCTTGCATATTCCTGCCCAGTAACTGCTGGCCTGCAGCATTTATTGTCTGAGCTCCATACAGAAAAGGAGGAGATGAAGCCACTTACACTAATGAGTCATCTTGATATCATCAGAAACAAATGCAAGTTAGATGTGTACTGCATATGATACAGACAAAAAGTCCAAATTATTACAAAAAGGAGAAATTAAGTGTCCTTGGAGTATCCCAAGGACAACGGAAAATAAATAACCAGAGGAATTCCTTTTCTACCACTATAAATATGGGAGACATTTCTGCAAACCAGGAAAGTTTTCCAAACAAAAAGCTTTATAAGCAAGACTACTTATGAGTGTAAGTAGACACGTAGCAACTGATGTTTTATTGAATCTTTGTTGGGTCACATCTTTTCAGAAAGCTTGCCTTATTTAAAAATTTTAATGCCAAACATTTATTCCATCCTTATTTAAAAGAAATACTTATAGGCGTCTACAAAGCAACACTTCTGAGGCATGTAGTCTAATTATTACGTGGCATGCTTGATGGCTCAAACATCTAAATTCCTAGTTTTATATTAAGTAACAGAAGCTTAGGAACATACTTAAGTACTTCTCTAAATTAGGACATTTTTTGTCCAGATAATCAGCAAATGATAGTAGTCTTGGGTAAAACATGAAATATTATCATGTTCCTGTGATTACAGGCAGAGTACAAGAAATTAACTCAAAGTCTTTAATGCAATTTATTTCTCAGAATTACTTTGGGAAGATTAGTTCCCTCTTACAAATTCTCATTACTTATCTACTGTACTTTGTTTTTTTAATCTGATTTTAAAAGGTGAAATTACATTTTATTCATTACAGAGCTACCAGTTTTAATTTTTAAAACAACATTAATACTACTGCTAACTAGTTTCTGTAAGAGAAACTTCCAGCCTTCTGAGTAGTCATTTTGGACTACATGTTTCCATAATCCACTGAACAACTGCATAGTAAGTATTTGGCCTCTGTTCACACAAAATCAAGGTGATGTAGAGTTGTATTAATATGGCAGTACATGAGTTAAGAAGTTATTTTATAGCAGTTATTTATTAATATGAACAGATAAATCTCTATTTCTGCTGTGGCAAAGAGCTTGGTTGTGTTAGCATTGGGTGCTTTTTTTTTTATTGACCCATATTATCTCACCTAAATAAACTGCTACAGTGCTTGGGCCCTTTTCTTGTTATCCTGAAAACAGCTGTTAAAGAATATCACCTTCTTCGGCTTTTCAGGAGATACACCCCAAGCTTTCTGGCTCCCTGTCTGCCCCCTTCACTGAATGGAAGAAACCAGCATCTCTAGCTATGCTTCTGCCCAGCCCTCCTACTCATCTGATCCTGGTTTCTATTCATGCAGACAGCAGGATTAGTAACAGTATTTTTCAGACCCTGATAGAAAGCATCAATAATTTAGGATTTGCCAGGTTACTCAGATGTAATTCATGGCAATGTTTAATGACTTTTTTTATAAAATCATGGTAGGTTAGCTATTCAGCAATATATCAGGCACCCAAGCATTTTAATTCATTTACAGTAAATCACAGCAAAATAATTCTATGCAGCAAGATAAGTAGAGAATAGAATCTTTTAAAAATATTGTAAATGCAACCTATGTTGTACAACGCTCTGTTATCTGATATGTTCATGTATATTAAATAAAGAAACCAATCAAAAGCTCATATTGGCTTTAGGTCTATCATAGTAAGCTAGTGCTTAATGTCACTTAGGAGAAATAAATTTATTTTCTTCTTCCCCCATCTAAAAGAAATTAACTCCTTAATGATGTTTATCAGTTTCCATAGGAAAATATCAGCATAAGTGTTTATAGAGAAATCTAACTGGCTAACAGAATTATGACTAATTTCTACAACAGCAGAAACATTTATCTGCTTCCCTCAAAAATACACTTTGAAAGCACATGCAGGGAAAGTCCTCATTGTCATTTGTACTTATATGTGATAGTAAATTCTTTAGATCTAGAATCCTTTCTGATTAAGGGAAGTCATACTTCATTTCAGGCTGGCTACTTGCACAGAAAACATAAGTAAATGTGCCAGAGTCATGATTTAGTAAACAAGATTCCAGTTCATACTGTAGTCACATGAGACTGCCAATGAGGCAGGCAGTGTGGACAAATTCATACTTAGTTGCTTTCCAGAGTGATTAAGGAAATTGGATAAAAATATATAGCAAATCTAGAGATAATCAGGCAAATAATTTAAGTCTCCTATCTTCTATCTGGTGGCACAATGTTATTTCTTCCTCAGCTTCTGAACAACAGGAAATGAAAACAAACAAAAATTTGTCAATATGATTATATTCAGCATGAACATAATAAATATTACCTCTCCTGGTGAGAGAAATTTGTAGTTTAATCCTTTGCTCCACTATCAAATAATAGTTCTTGCTCTAACTTAACAGTGTTTGAAAAACTTGTTTCAGGGAAAACAAGTATACAGAACAGACTCATTTCCAACCAGTTCTTTTAGGTGTTAGTTCATAAATGCATTACTATCTTGTGTCTCTTTTTGATAAATAAGGCCGAAAGCTTCTCTGTTTGAAAAAAAAAAAAAAAGGCAGAATTTAACTGGATAGTGAGCGTGTCTTTAGATTTGGCATCCAGCAGCAGTAAGACACTTTGGTTACTCTTTTTTTTTTAATATGAAGAGAGGAGCCTGCCTTTCAGATGAAATGTCTCTGAAGTGTCTATGAAAAGCATAAGAGAGAGCGAGAAATCCAGTTCACTTTAGAGTCAGTGAGAGATCATAGCATCAGAATAGCACATGCTTTTACCCCCCAAAAAACCCAAAACACAGTAATTATTCTTGAAATCCAGTAACTTCCCTGCAAATTTGTACCGCGTATTGCCACTCCATGGAGTGCAGAACTAAATAAAGCCTGGGGAGATTTGTATTCGTATTCATATATGTGTAATATTCCCAGGTTCTTCCTTCAGTTGCCCTGTGACTTCCAGACCCTGATGGACTTCTCTGTTGCTCAGAATGCCCATATACTGGCTGGGCAAGCAGCAGCCAACTCTGGGGCTAAATTCCATACCAGTATCAGACAAGTATTTCCATGATGACGGGTTTTAGCCAGCTGTGTGGCCGGTTATCTGTTAGACTTGCACTGGTGGTACTGATTTCTTTCCTTTTCCTTCCATCTGCTATTTTTAGAAAGCCTGCAGGAACTCAGTTAATTGGGACTGCTATTCTTCCATCAAATTCCTTTGAAATTAGCCCAAGAGATTCAAAATTTATTGGGAGGAATTATATGATGATATGATTTTTCTAAGCCTCACTTTCTTAAGAAATAGTCTAAAGAACATTTTCTTCCACAGATGAGCTTGCATGCTCCACAATTGCCTAAACAGTATAGTGTCTCAGCTTTCCTGTTAGTATGCCACTATTCCTCATAAACCCAGGCACAGAAGTTTGAATTGAGAGGGCTCAGAGTTCATTTTAGTTTCACATTCAAAGATTAATTAAACCTAGTCACTAAATCTTCAGAAAAGGAAGATGAAGATAGTCTTCTGCATATTTAAAGCCTCCAGTGAGGGCAGACAAGAGTATAGATTTTTCCCTGTTTTACTAGACTAATTCCTAAAGGATAATTACTCATATTACATCCACCACTGTATGCAGTGACAATCTACCTTTAAAAGAGCTACTTGAGCATTTCTTTGCCTAAAAAGAAAGCAGCAAGTTTTAAAATTAGTAGCATACTCTACCGAGACTCAAGTGACGGATTCAAACCTTGAGAATGTCATGCAGCAGAAAGCTCGGTAGTTAGACTGTGACAGCGCGAGATGCTTCCACTGGCAGAAAGTGAAACCGGGCAGCCTCCTGTCAGAAGAGGAAAGAGGAAATTTGTCCTAGGAGTCACAAGGGAACCAGAGTAACAGAGTAGCAATGGGAACACTGCAAGGCTGATAAAAATCTGGTTGTGGGAAAGAACTTGTGTGGAGGAAGAGATATAATACATGTACAGCAAGAGGAATGGCAAGGTAATTACACAGCACAATATCTATGCAAGTTTCTTAAAATATATATATATATTTTTTTAAGTGTGAAAGAAACCCACAGAAGAAATTATCTTTCTGATTTGTTTTAAAAACCCGTTGAGGAGAAGAATCGATCCACCTGTTTCCTATAGTATAGGTCATAGCATTATTCTTTCCTGGTGATTGGATGGTCAGAAACAATCTTTGTAACTCAGTGAGCCTTTAGACAGTATTCAAAAAGCTAACTGCTCAAATGCAACAGTCACAGAAGGGCAGCTGTTTCTTCTGTTAGCCAATGCTTTGTTACCACCATTTTGAGTTACGGTGTCTGCTAAATTGGGAGAGCTCCAACCCTATCAGGTAATCTAACAGTGAAAGATGCCAAATAGTTTTTCATTGCTAATAATGGTAGCAAAAAGTCAAGCCCTTCAGAAATCTTTCATAATATGATCCATCCAGGATACATGCACCTATTTTACGTCTGTTATATAGCAGGACRGGTGTTCACAAAACAAAAGGGATCTCTGATTTGATAGTCAGATGTGATGAAATCATATGTATATTATTCACCAAGCTTGACTAAATATAAATTGTCAGGCCCGYATTTCTCTAAATTCTGCATTTCAATATAGGTTCTTAAAATTTTTCTGTAACGATAGCAGATCCACATCTACACTATCTAAGCCCGCTAAGCATCCTTGTCATTTCTGCAGACCTCAGAGAAGTTCTACACAGACCAGAAGTAGAAAACTCTACACCACTAAATAACGAAAACATAACTACTCAGTGAATGTAAATAAGAATCTTCCTGCAAAAAGACACTCAGATGAATGACTTCGATTGCACACACACTGGAGCAGAAAAATATTTTCAGATTATAATGCACTTCACAAATATATTCTGACTCTATGGTACACAAGTACACAGACATGAACCAATTCATTTTTGTCACCTCTGTTTTTTAAGTTGCCCATTTTTCCTGTGTAATTTACTTCAGGTTTTGATAGTGGGTCTTTTATATTATTATTATTTCTTTTGCATTAGTCCTTTCAGAAATGGTCTTAGAGTAATCAGAAAAAAAAAAAAAAATTAATGTTTATTTTGACAATAGCAATGAATTATTTTAATGACATGGTTATTTACTTTCTGAAAATTACATGAAAATTGTATTGGAGAAATCATAAAAAGGACCTTCTTGCATCTACCAAGTACCATATAATTACAAAATAATTGCTTATTTCTGTATTCTGTAAACTAGTTTACCAAGATTTCCCCACCTCTCCTTTTCTTTTTAATTAAAAGATATGTAATAAAACGGCTACATTTACAGATCCATTGAAAACAGGCTTATCTGTATGCAAACTGAAAGCAACAGTCACTACTAACTTTTCATATTTATAAAACCTCTAACTACTAAAAAGGGCTGTAAGTCCTTGCTAGCCATGCATAAACCAATACATCATTCAGCCACCTCTAAACAGGCTGGGCATTAGTTGATGCATTGAAAAGCACGCACAGTTAGAGACACGAGAGAGTTATGGCCAAGGACTGTGGGACAACTCAGTGAGTGGTCCCGTTAAATGCTATGAGACCTTTAGCATCTGCAGAAGAATCTGATTTTCAAGGTCTGACAATAAACCACACTGTATGAATTCCTAAGATCAATGGTGGCGGCTGTTCACAATTTCAGCAGTGCCTGATTGAGACGTTCTGAGAACTCAGTATAGCTTTCAAGACATTGAGACAAGTGAAGCATAGATTAATAGAGTGAGGGTGAAAAACGTGCTGATCTTTGTGTCGATTTAAATGGATCAATCTGTCAGGCTCTGGAGACAAGGAGAAAGCTTCAGTCATTGCTGGTTTTACAGAACAGATAGTAAATGATACCTTCTATGCCCAAGTCTAGCAATGCCAGGATGAGAAGTTCTAGAGCCAGTAACAAAGTAAAATCCAGAGAGAGAGTGAAAAGTTATTTTCTATTGTTGTATTTGAGGGAAGGGAGGCATTTTTAATAGAAACTGGGATATGATAAGCATTCAAAACTTTCAAAAACAGGACACCAATTTAAATACCTAAGTACCAGCATTTACACTGAAAATCTTGGTATTAACTCAAAAGCATTAGTACTTGTAAGAAATGTCTCTCTGTGCAAGCCACTCACAAACAAGTTCACGTTACTTAAAGAATAAGGTGCATGACAGTTATGGCAGTTATATTTAAGCTTGTTTCAGTACAGAAGATAAGACCTGCAGATACCTTGAAATGCCCTCTAGGTTTATATTTCCAGAACACTGTAGGAGCTGCCCTCAACTTGGGCACTTCTAACATTCAAAATGTACTTAATTGGTGAATCTTATTCTGCACTGTCCACCTCTGTTCACTGAATAATTGTTTTCAAGACATTCATCAGCAGGAGTTACTCTCATCTCTTTGAAGAATATAGTTTCACCAAATCCAGTGAAGCAACACAGGAAGATCGGTCCCTCCTGGCAGTGATAAGCTACCCATCTGCTCCATCTCCACTCCTCATACCTCACGGTATGCTTCCACCGCTTACTTTGTGCTTATTCTTGTGCCCTTATCAAAGCCCCCTGTAAGGGGATTTAATTCATTAAGGTGACAGAAAGTTAAGTGAGCAGCAAAAAAGAAAAGAAAGGGGCTACTGCCAATTAAATGAGTTAAATACTCTAAATACTCAAGGTGTTTGGTAAGTTCTTGATCTAGCAAAAAGGAAAGGCTCATCAGCATAGGATGCAGAGGGGAAGAAAGAAAATAATATAAAAGAAAAAGCCTCTTTCAGCTGCAATGGGCTTTTACATCAACTTGGCTGCTAGGGCTTGATAAAGGGCTTGAGATGATCCTATATTAATGGGACTGATTTCATTCCTCTATAGATACATCCCACCTTAGAAAAGGAGGTAAAATGTGCGGTGCTATATACACCTGGTATGTAAATCTTGTACATAGTGTAAATAAATACACTGACTTCAAAAGAATCAGTGTCTCTGATTGTCCATCCCCCTCACCAAGGACAGCAGATGTCTTCCCACTCTTTGGGAAGCCAGCCTCAAAAGCCAGGTCTCCTGACTCCTTTCTTCTTTTTTTATTTTTTTTTTTTTTTTCTTTTTTTTTTTTTTTTTTTTTTTTTTTTTTTTTTTTTTTTTTTTTTTTTTTTTTTTGTAAAGCATAAGCTTCTTGCATTTACGGTAAATATTTTGGGCAAGATACTAATGGCAGCCACGTTAGATTGAGGTACCTGTCTCTAGGACCAACACTCTTAGATACGAGTTTGATGACTAAACTCACTGCCACACTGAGAGGGGGAGGTCATGCACCCTTCCCCTGTCCCCATCCAGCTCCTACCTTGTTCTTTCCTTTTACCTTGTTTTGGATCTCCTGTGAGATGCTTCAACAAACTAGTGTGCTCAAGGACTAATTTAGCACAAAGTGGACAGCCAGCTGAGGGATCCAGCAAGCTCCAGAGTGGCACAATGAAGGGGTAGGACTGTATGGCCAGGAGCAGGGAAGAAAGAGCAAAGAGATAGGGAAAGACTATGGAAACAAGCTGTTAGAAAGGCTAGCATACTTCGGTAACTGCAAAATCACAGAATGATTCACAAACAAACCCAAGACCGTTCTGTCCACCTCCACACTGGCCAGGCACAAATCAGCTTAACTCCAAAAGCTGTATTATCTTTTCATCCTCCCACCAGGGATTTTCAGCTCCAGCACAGCAGAGCTGCAACTGACACAGTTATACAGTTTTCCTTTAAGGTCTGGCTTGCATCACGTAGCTTGAAATATAGGCAGAAAGTTCTTACCTGTCTGAGAAACACAATGCTACGTACACCTTTGAATACCTGTGACTAGGATTTTTAACATTCACAGGGTRTTAAGCAGGGAGGATGCCTGCGCCACCCAATGGATAAAGTTGAAGAAAATACAGACTGAAAAATCTTCTCTCCATCAGACTTAGATGCCTGCCTTAGACGTACACCCTGAAACCAGTTAATTCATTGTCACATAGTTTTTTGTTAGAGATGGATGACTTAAAAAATAATAAAAAGGAAAAACAAAAGTGCTAGTATTCTTAAATTAGTTTCCTCCTCTCCTTGTTTCTGAATTTATAAATCTTTTGTGCTTTGTGCTGAAGCCAGTGCTATGAATGTTGTTAGTACACTTACAGGGCCCCTTAGACAGCTTGACACCTCCTATTACAAAATAGTAAAAACTTAAGTACCTTAAGGCCTACTGGTCATGCCCAGAACTGTCCCCACCAAGGCCAAGATATTTTAATACCTGTTTTCTATCCAAAGCAATTTCAGATTTATAGAGAAAACATATGCACTGAAGTATTTTGTATTTTCTGCTTAAATTGTGCTTAAGATAACACGTCTTTTCTTCTTAATTTGGCCCTTTAATACATTTCAATGTATATTCATGGAAATCAATCCTTTGTATTATTCCACTCTAACAGCGTATTGATCCTGACTGAGAAACAGTTGCACTGTTAGGAGTCAGTGATCCACACAACAGTTAACCTGAGCAGGCTGTGCTGCCTGCACTGTGCTGCCTGTCCAGTGTGGCTTCAGGCTGGACTGTGCTGCACAAGCCCTTGGCCGCAGGACAAACGCAGCCAGCTCGTCGTAACTGAGGAGCCTGCAGGCAGCTCCCACTTGGTACCAGCGATTACACTGCCTGCATGGCCTTGCCTTTACCTAACTGCGCAGCAGGAAGTTCTCATGAGAGCATCCTTCAGAAACAGAGTTGTTTTCTTGTGAGGATGTTACATGATAGCTCAGACGACCAAAAGGGAGAGCTTCTCTCCACGGACAGCATCTGCTCTCCACAGCACCATGGGAAAAATCCATCCAGGCTCCAACTGATGCTGCATGAATGTGGGGTGGCCAGCATCTGAAGAGATGCAAGACTTTCTCGCTATCTGTATTTCTCTTCTCATTCTGTCTTATTGAGGCAGTTACCTTACTAAGCCATTTGTTGTTGGGCTTTCCTTATTGAGATCCAGAAAGAGCCCTGCACCAGCTCTCTTGCTTGCTCAGTCTCATCACCACCACTGCCACCATCCCCCACCACAGTGCAGAACAGACGCTCATCTAGTCTCTCCTCCTCACAGTTTCAAGCCAGCACACCTAAATGATTTTAGAAGCAGTTTCAAAGTGATACACAGAAGTGAGGAAGACAGACTTCTATTTTACACAAATGAGAGAATGGAGGCGGCTTCTCCCAGAAGGTGCCTGTTATAAAGAGGAGAAAAAAACCCTAATGACAACCTCATCGCCGAATTTTTATCTCTGTCATCCAAGAAAGTTTGTGGAAACACTGTAAAACTTTGCATTGTCTCTACTTGTTAGTAATAGGCAACTATATATAGTCGAAAACTGCTATGATAGTGACAGCTTGATGTCTGAGAATTGTCTTGCTATGGAACATTTCAGCGTGATTTTTGAGACAGTACAAACACACTGCAAAATTATGATCTTCAGTATTTTGTCAGGTCAGAAAAGGTACTTAAATGGCCAGCATAATTCCCAGAAGCAAAAGATATGAGCATTTTCCCAGTTTATCAACTTCATATGTTAGCTTTCATTTAGTGAGCAGAGTCATCTATTCTCCAGCTCACTTGTTAGAAGGTTTTAAGAAAAAAATGTACTAAAAACCTACAAGATTTAAAAGGTTTAGCTTAGTGACACCTCATGCTTGTTTACAGATCTTCTGCAACAATATTTTTTTGTGTACATATGTGTTTATCAGGAAGGAAATTACAGATCCATGTGATGGGAGCTTTTAGAAGACTGAAAAATCACACCAGTTTTAAATTTTAAAACAAAAATTTACTATATTAATTCATTATCAACACACTTCATGCTAATGTTTATTTCTTATATATTATCAACACATAATCACTCACTGTACCATTTGTCTATAACACCTAGAATATAAATTAGCTGTGAGGATACAAAGACCACAGAGCTGATGCTATATAGTTAGCAATGATGGATACTGTCTTTGGTGGCCTCAGCTGCAGAGGTTGAGGTGATCAAACCTGAGAGCTCTTGAGCAAGAGAAGTCTGAACTGAAGCAGGCTGGTCTTCTTTCTTCTCCATTCTCACGCACAATGTTTTTATGCCACTTACCTACCCATCTCCCAACCCTGCTTCCCATGCTGCATATCTTGTTTATAGTTTTGCCAACCATTCTTTTTTTTGTATTCAGCAAAATATTCTTCCCATTTCACTTGTGTTTATCTTGTTCTTTATCTTCTGAATTTTTACTTGTTTGCTGCATTTTACTTGCATTCAAGTGCAACGACATAAGTTTTTGTTTGCCCCTTTCAACATCATGTTGCTCATACTTATATAAAATGCTTATACATTGGCATGCTTATGTCATGGTACCAGACATTACAAGGTCTCGGCTTTGTTCCCCACATTATTTATGGGATGTCTTACACTAATTCTAATTGGGATTCCAGTTTGTGAGGAGGCAAAATTTCCTACGAAACTATCCTTCCTGACACGTAACATATGGGGCAGGCACAATTAGACTGTCTTTTTCCTTCTTATAGCCCAGTCAAGTTCATCATTAGCTAAACATTTGTCTTCTGAGCAGCAATCAAGAAATAGCTATTCCCTGGCTAGACTGTTATACTCCAAATACCAAATATAACATTTTGTGCGACTGGAAAGTGTAGATGTTTATCAATCTGTAAACATTTAGGTTTCATTGGAAAGGCTGAGCATTCAAAACCTCACTGTGAGTCATGAGGACAAAGATTTGGACCACTAGTATGACATAGTCAAATTGGTAAGCTTATTCCTGTTTTAAAAAATGAGGTATAAATCCAAATATGTCGTTAAGTTCTTTAAAWTGAAACTATCTTAGCTTGCTGGGAAAGATGATGCCTAAGTTCTAAGCAGAAATAGATGTTGGGGTGAGAAGTGGGGTTGTAAAAAGGGAAGAGTAAGAAGAAGAACAACTTGGTTTCTTGTCAAAGTGGGTGTAAATAGCAATCCTGAGTTGACTTTCCCCATGCAATAGGTCATTGTGAATTAATGATGAAGAAAACCAGAACAGTACTTTTGCTCCCTCCCCTGTTCAGTTAGTAGAGAGAAATTAAATTCTTAACAAATGTATGAAAAGTTAATACACAGGCTTATTAAATGCAATGTTAGTTTAAAAAAAAATCACATAATTTGTCAGACTGATGAGTGAACTTATCTGATAAACTAATTTGTGCTGCATCCAAACTATCATTTTCATTTCTCCAGAGCACAAAAAAGACCAAACTAAAAGCCTAGGAAATTTGTTAAAAGGTAAAAAAAAATTCTTAAGACTGTGCAAGTTCACTCCCATAAAGACATGTCCCTGATAATAGACATCTCTTTTAAAAGTTTTATTTTAAAATATATTAATAGAAGAAGACCATCTAAGAAAGTGGAGTGCCACATTTGTCACAGAAACTAGTGAGAACAAAGATTGGAGACATGCTTGTTCTGATATGTTTGAAACAGGAGGAGGATGAAACAAAGCAAGAGAAGAAGCAAAATCCAAAAGGGCTTCTTGGCAGCCAAGTCATTAGATTTCAGGCACACTCCATGGAGGATGTGCTGCAGAGGTAGCTGTCTCCAGGAATGGCTAGGGAGGACAAGCACCTTCTCCTCCAAGGACCTGTGATTTCACAACCCAAGCAACTGAGAAACTGACCAGCAAGTCTGTGGATGAAAATCAAGACCCACCTATAGAATGAAAAGTTCAAAATGCTCAGTATCGATGGTCAGACACCTGCATCTGGCAAGAAAAGGTATTCCTGATGTACTGGAGAACAGCAATGGAACCGATGGCAGAGGAAATCCAAAGATGCTTGGTATAAATATGTCTTTTCATTACTTGTCATTAGAATCATGTAAACCAGTGAGATGAACGGAACAAGGAAAAAGGTTTTTGACTCAGATAAAACTGAATACATTACTTAAGTAATGCAATAGAAGCATATATTTTATTTCATTGATCTAGACATTAGAAGCATGATTATCAAGGTTTCTTGTTGCAGGGACTTAAGTTAACAATTGAAATCACTGTTATCTCTATAATGTCAGTGGGTAAAAAAAAAATCTGTCTTCAGTATATCCATACATTCATAAAAGCCATACCTTCAGACAATTTCTAAAATAAAGATGGAGAAGAGAAAGCTTACCTAAAAATGTATGGACAAACAGATAAATTCTTCCTCTAATTCTAATCAACAGTTTAATACTAAAATTAAGATCCCCTAAAAGACAGTSTCACAAACAACCAGGTCCTTACCCATCCTATTTCACCATCTGGTAGAAGGATCACAGAGGACTGATAGGTATTCAGGGTGAGACATTTGCATAATAAGGGAACTACCACATCTACACTACTTTTCATCTGCACATTGATTTAAATTTAAACTCTACATGAAGGACATTGATGTTCTAATCCCAAAGATAAATATGTCAATAACATTACCAAATTCTAACTGGAAAGAATTTTACAGCCTTCTAGTTAAGTACAGGTGCGTATCTTGGTCACTGTCTCTCCTGGTAACAACCACTGAGAACTGAGGAGGAATCCCATTAGATAAATCCAAACTTGACACAAAGTAATGATCTCAATACCTCACTTATAGGAAAAGATGCAATCCTTCCCTTAACTTTCAAGTATTTAATTTCTTTATTCCATTAGCACCAATCCATCAGTCCTGTCTGGATTTTGCTTCAGTCAATTAGCCTTCATCATTAGTCCAACCTGTGATTTAATCAGATGAAACCAACTGCTCAGATTGAACACTTCAGCAGGGTGTTTTGGGCCATAACCGTGAATTCTGAACAATGACAATGAATAAACCTGTGAGAGCTGTTCAGGAAAACATCCAGCCCTGCGGCTCAGCGCTGTGCTATTATTGCCTCTACTATACTCGCTTTGACCAAAGAGGAAAGTCTTCTGGAACTCCAGTTCCCAATTTTTCCCTTTCATCCAGTCAAGAGATTTGGCCATCATCATAATAATTCAACGACTKAGCTATAATTCAGGTCACATCGGAAGTGGGCCTAGAACTGAGACTTACCATGATCAGGAGTGGAACACAGACTGAGGTGTAACTTTGTTCAGTGGAGCAAGCACTGTTTTTGGGACAGTCTCCTGTGGAAAAGTTCTTAAGGTTTGGACAATTCTGTTGACAGCACAATGTCTAATGTGAGCCCATAGAATGAACAAACTGATACATCTGTTAGGCACCTAAGCTCATATATCTTGAGGAATGCCTAGCTAGTAGTACCTCACTCAGAAAATACTGTCAATACTTTGACAAATTCAAAATCTATACTTTCAGGAGTACAATTAGTTTTATAGTAGCACCTACCCATTAACAAAAGTAATCTTTTGAGTATTTATACAATATGCCRCACTCTGGACATGAGAAAGGCAGGAAAGTTCAAAATAGAAAGCAAGTATGATTTGACAGAGAAGCAATGAATTGTGTTGTATAGAAACTGGCATTAGTCTCATTCAATCCTTTCCTTCCCAATTTGTCAGAAGACCCCAGTGTTTTTCAAGCCACCAATCCTATGTGAAAATTCTTGGATAATCACAGAGTGTAACAAAATAGAAAATGCAACTAATAGGGCTGGACCTATTTAAACTACTTACACGTACAATTCAGAATGAATACAGAACTACAGGACCGAGTCCAAGCCAGTGCAAATTAGGACTARAATAAATTAAATCATTTAAAAAATACAATAGTTTAAAACTAATTGAGACAAATACAATTGAGTGTTCATTGTATAAGAGAAAATGGGAATGGCAAAGAAAGAAGAGAAGCTAGGAACTAAATAAGATCTGATAAACAGTTAAAAGCACAAATTCACAACAAGTGCAAAAACCATTAGCGTGGCTGTGCTACAATTAAGGATAGAGGAAATATGGTTGAATTATAGAGACTACATGAAACTGTTACAAAATTCATGGCTTTCATATACCTTCACTTTGTTTTTCTCACTGCTTTTTGCCTTTCAGTTAATTTTTGTGAAGTAGTTTCTCCCAATCCCAGTGTGGGGCAGCAAAACTCAGAAAACTGAATCTAGGCTCTTAATGAAAACCACAGCTGTAACAACGACTCTCAGACTGATACACAGCTTCTCACTTTCTCATTTTGGGCCAATTCAACTTCTTGAGCAGAAGGGTATATTTAGAGTATGTATAGCCCACTTCACTAGCTGTCAGAGTTTCCTATGTACCAGGGACATGTTACAGAAGAAGCAGCTGAGAATTGTACACAAAACTTAAGAAACTGAAACATTCACTGCAAACACGTAGTTACATTTAACTCTCTTCTGTAATATGTAATGTGTAAACAAAGAGATAAAGTTTTTTAATAATTCATTTTATTAGTTCAACTTCAAATTTATTAAATTTTATTAATCCTTTCCCCCCCCCCGAAAGTTCTTATGTGTATATGAACTTGTTGTCTCCTTCCTATAGCCATTCACTATTAGTAGAATAAGCATTTTGTAAATTTGTACGCAATGGATAAAACGATCCTTTTCATTTCTGTGATAGCTTTCCAGAACATCACTTCTATTCCTTAAGTGAGCCCAGTAACTTTTAGATAATGAGTTATTTGAATGTGTTCACTGGAGGGGGAAGAAAGGAGGTGTTTATAACATTTTCAATCACCCACAGAATAAGCCACAGTGTGTTTCAGGAGAGACAAAGCAGAAAATCAGAATAAGGTATAATATTGCACCAGCAGCCTGGAAAATAGGTGTATTCAATGACAAATTCTGTTTTGTTTACATATCTACTTCATGTCTTTCAGCTTATGTTAGATCTTCTATATCTAGGAAAGATGTGTCCAATACTAGAATTTGAGAAAAAAGCAGGGGGAAAAAAGTATCTACTGTTTCAAAAAAAAAAAGTAAAAGCCCAGCTTCTTTTACAGAATCAGACACGTGAAAGAGATGATAGGAAAAACTATTCCTATTAGAAGGCAGGTTTGTTGAAAGGAAATGCCATCTGGAAAATGTAATTATTAAGAATATGGTCTTAAGGAAAATGTTTATTTCCTATCTCAGGTTTGGCAAATGTGTTGAATACCAATAAGAACAATGAAAGTGGAAGTGTCACATTAGGTACCAAATATATTTGTTTAAATACAAACTAGAAACTTTGTCTCAGATTACTGTAAATGAATGGGGTTTTTGCTCTTTCAAGTAATATGTCTTTAAACCCCCAGAAAAACAACATTCTTCTGATAAGCAGTAGGCTATTTGATGTAGCTTGGGGCATTCTATCAGGCCCAGGCATTTTCTGAAATACTGATACACCTTCCTACTCTGTGTTGATAACAGCTAAAATGCTAGCACTTTTTGAATGAAATACTTTTTTTGGTCTGATTTTCTTTACTATGAACTATTTTAATGGATACCAAACAAAGATATCAGCTTCAGCTGAGATGCGTAAACACAGAAGGTTTAGATACCTCCCACTGACAGGAAATGTAGCCAATCATTGTATCTGCTTACAGACACCTTATTATTCACTGTTAAATGATAATCACTTGAACAAAGAACATAATTTTGAGTCTTAGGAAATCTGCCTGAAAAAGACAGCATTGTTGTGATTTAGAGATCTGCAATAGGCAGGCTGTAAGAACGAATTTCAGGCATTCTCTAACAAATATCACCCTTATCTGAGATAACTATGAATGTCTGCATTGGAAAGGATGCTTTCTGCTTATGTTGGGTATGTCTTCAGACCAGGTATAATTCAATACTAGTCAAGTAAGCCTCCTCCTATAAACCCATGCAGACTATTCATCAGTTATATTAATCCCTAATGTTATGTTCTTAAGGTATAATTAACAAAACAAACAAAAAAATGTACTGTATTAGCATTTCACTGAGTAGCATCCAATACCTGAGTATGAGCCATATCCATGTTGCCGTTTAAAAATCATTATTATCATAAAATATTATTAGCATTGTTATAACACACAATTCTTGAAAATTTCTATGCTTCTCACTACAGCTAGTGCAAAGAAAGAAAATGCTATAAAGAAGAGGTACTGAAGTCCAATATATGATACGTAAATTATTGTAGCTGTACAAGGTACAATGACTGTAAAATGAAAAGACTAGTGAGGAGAAATATATGTGTTCCATCAAAGGACTGATGAAAACTCGTACTAAATACCTTTCTACAGACTGGAAAATACTTAAAGGGTCTTTAAAGATAAATAAAGCAGGAACTGAACATGAGATTTTCTTAATGACTGGAGTGTGAGAACTTGGTGAATTGATGATGATAGTTGTTACGCTCTTTTTTTAACGGTTATATGTATTAAAGAGGATGAAAACCAGTAAGGGAACATGAGAAACAATGTATAAGGACTTATTAAACTATTGGAAAAAAGAATGACGGCTTTATTTAGAATGAAGCTGCTGGACGATGAGACTGCTATCCTGATCTCCTCTAAATGATAATTTAACACTATCCTAATTAAGCAGTCTGCATAGTGAATCCACTGTTGTCAGGACTGAGAGAGACCATGCTCTCTGAGAAAGACTGGAGCAGCTAGAAGCGGACTGAGAGAATAAGCCACTGTACTTTACAATGACAGTATTGATTCAAGTACATACCTACCACGTGTCCTCATAGTGGCCATGGGGACATAGCAACTAGCAGAACAGTGACATTGAGCAAGCAATTACTGGCATAAGCATGTTCAAGAGTAAAATATCATGGTATGAACTTTCTCTTTCACTTTCATGGTGAAAAAAATTAATTAGTTCTTACTAAAAGACTTCCCTAAAGGGTATTCCTAAGATGATTCTATTTTATATATATATATATWTTTTTTTTTTTTTTTTTTTTTTAATGCAAAGGAAATGGACTGTAATAACAGCTTGAAATAATTGGTGTCAGCCAGACSGATAATCACACCTTAAGGAAGGGTTTGTTTTGAGGGTTGTTTTTTTATTACCATCCAAGATCAAGAGCTATGATTTTCAAATGAACCAGTCTGATCAAAAGGTTGAAAGATGCAGTCAATGGCTGAAATGTGAGATACCTCTATCAATTGTGGAAATGCCATTTCACKCTTGATAAATTTGTTCTTATAAGACTGTCTTGAATGCCTTAATATTGTCTATCAAGTCAGTATAAATATAAACAGAAAAACAGAAAACATGTTTCCTTAAGTGCAGGCCCTAAGGAACATATATGTCGATATTTAAATCCTGGAACTTTGTCCTGTGTGATATGAGGTTAAGGCTCCTTTCATCCATGAGGGAAGCAAAGTAAGAGCATTTCAATGGTATGTGGAAGTATTTACTAAGAGAGAGGAAGGGAGGGGATCCATGCTACACATTTGTTACATTCCTTTTGAAAGGCATTATGCCTGAATGGATGAAACTTCAGTTTATTGTATTACAACAATTATTCAGCTCCACTTGAAACAAGCTTCTGCAGCCCCTCAATATTTTTTACAYTGGAAGAGCATGTGATACTCACCTGTCTTGTGTTGAAGTGGTGCTCACAAAAAAGGTATGAAATGGACAAAACTGCCAATCAGTGGAGGTAACCTGAAGAGCTGGTCCCCTACTTTCATTTCTCCTGCTTGCCTCTGGGCAACAGCATATGTGAATAACTTACTTCTGTGTCCTGGTTCAACAAGTCACCATTGCATTGTGAGGGCACACAGGAGTTGTTGCCTGTGTTCACCTGAAATGTCCATTACATTTGAAAGGTTACACTGCCTGGCTGTAACCTTTTTAAGGTCAGCAAAAAACCTGTTTACTGGTGAGCTTCAGAAAAAAAGCAGGATGCTGGTTTAAAAATAAGCATGTATATACATGTATCAGACCAAATCCTGGGACGAAATTAAGGACCCTCTTCAAATGTCACTTATAATTTTGCTTGCTGACTTCAATGAAACCACTCCTGATTTGGTCCCCTATGATATAACAGCACTGTGAACTGCAATATATCACTGTGGAAGGTTCTCATTCTCTGTGCTAAAATGAATCTCCCCACAGGCATGCTTAAGGCTCTTTTGCTTTAAGCTTCTCTAGTATTCACCTTAAAAGCTGCAGTGTTTTTACCCATACCAAACTCGCTTCTAAAGCACCACCAGTAAGGGGATAAAAGATAAGGAAACTTAAATACTATCTATCTTGTGTGCACTGGGATCCAGCCTTTTCTTTTTAAGAATTTTGCCTTTTCCAAAGTAAGGTTTGACAGAATAAAAGATCTTCCAAAATGCTAAAACATGGTAAAACATCTGCACTGTGCCTCTGTCTTTAGTTTCTTCACTACTGTGGAAACACTGCAGAACAGAGACTACAGGGTGGTTTTTTCTTTGTTTTGGGGGTTGTTTGGGGTTCTTTTTTACACAAATGACTTCTCAGAGATATTTTTTTTTTTTTAGATTTTTCTTAATGAACCAGTCCTACTGATTGATTTTGAGAAACTAGAAGCCACTTCCAAGGCTTTAAACCATAATGTCATAAACTGCCTCAATTTTGAGGCAAGTGCACTGAAAAGAAAATCCTTCAGGAAAATAAAACACATGCTTTTCAGATTGTCTTCTTGGACTATGCTAAGTTGTCATATCTGAATAAATAGATTTTGGTATGCAGACCTCTGGTGAGCATTATGATTAGTTGCTATCTGACTGATTTTTGTTAGTTATGAAAGTAACATATGGCTTCTTTAACTGGATGACAGTGACAAACAAGCCAACATGGAAGAGCTGTAAATCTTAAGAGGGAAATGCAAAATTCACGTTCAATGTTCAAGATTAAATTTTAAAGATTTAAAAATATTCAACCTGGTAAAGTTCAACAACTAAAATGTTTGGGAAAGCTAGACTCAACTGTCAAAATGTTGCCTCCCTTCAATCTTGATTTTGAACTTTTACTGATTCCTTTATCTAAGAGGAAGGACTATGAAACCTCCATTCCACTTACAAAAGTTTTCATATGGTAAAGTAGTGAATCTAAGTTTACCCTGACACATAACATTCTGTGAGTACTGGTAGAAAAGAAGAGTGCAGTTTCATTAATGAAGCTGATGCACTCACATTGTGTCAGCTAAGATACCGTGCCCTCAACGGAGATGACCAAAATGTATGGACTAACATGTGAGGCCCAGGCATCTCAGTGGCATTTGGATCACCTGAATATGGCCCACAGTGCCTATACTATGGAGAAGACAGCTGTGCCAGATGCAATCCTTGGAAAATGGACCAAATGCCTGTATTATGTCGTTTCAGATACTAATGAAAACTATAACCAGTAGAGACAGTGGAGATTTAAAACTAGTTTAGCATTTGACTAAATTGACACCAATCTTTAAGAGACAGCAGCAAATCTTCAACCATTAGCCTTACAAGTAGAACAGGCAAAAGGAGACATCCATTGTATGCACAGATTTTTCTACAATAATGTAATTAACACCCTGTCCACTAATGAAAACTAGAATTGAAAATAATGCTTCGTTAAGTATTTGCACAAACAGAGCATATGTAAGACTACATATCCCTTTTAGTGTGAAACAGTGATATTTAGTTATATGTATACTAAATAGCTAGAAATATGATACTTTCCAAAGCAAGAAAAATAATATTGTTGGTCATAATACATGACACAAATTACTACAGAAATTCTATCTACTGTTTTAGACTAAAAGCATTCACAGAAAAATTCTACATATCCCCACAACAATCATTTAGTCAGCTAACGTATTACACAACAGATCAATGCAATAAAGAGTGCTACTTAAGAACCAGTTGACACCACAAGTAGATTTTAACCCATTCTTTCAGTGAGACCATGTTCTTTACTCTCAAAGTCTTGTTAAAGTTGATGTTCCTACCAGTACAGCCAGAAGGTCAAAAAATCTAAGATGAAGGAGAAAGAATCTATTACCTTTCCAGTTTGGCCTTGAGAGCATTTGTGATAATCAAGGATGCACATACCCATTAATAAACTCTTCTGACAGTATAACGCCTATAAAATTAAACTTAGTAGAAAGAATCCTTCTTGATTAATGTGATTTATATACTACAGATTAATCAAGGAAAGATTTCCAGTTTATTAATTAAACTGCCATCTATCATGTATGCTACTTATCACACATTGTAACAGCAGCCAACTCCCTTGATGTTATCAGGAGTTTGACATTTTCTGTAATTGCTTATGAGGTTGACGGAAGTTTGATTTTGATGAAGTCAGTTCCTAGCACAGAAAAGTACTATTTGTCTGCAAAATGTTCTACAACTCCCTTTTTCTTACTGAACAGAGTAGGTGTATTCTGGATCAGTGTTAGCTACATCAAGATCCGTGTTTTGTTTGGGGCATTTGATGACTTTCTCTACAGACAGTCTATAGCTGCTCTCATCACAAGGATCTCTGCTATTTTTCAATCCAGACAAAGCTTCCAGCTTTCACAGGAATGCCTACATATAATGGAAGGGTTCCCAGGAAATGAGACAGACACAGTGACAACATTAATGTTATTTGTGTGTCATTTTATAAATCGAAGCAAGCGAGATCTGCCTATGTTTCATGTTAAATGAAGATCTACTTTTCCCCATCATGCAAACTCTTTAACAGTGGAAAATATGATTTAGTCATGCATAAGATCATAAGATTTAAGACCTTAGTAATTTATTAGAATCAGGGTAGATGCCAGAAAGCCAGAGTTTTAATTAAAGTCTACTGTGTCAGTCAATTGCATCAAGTTTTTCAACTTAAAAAAAAAAAAAAATTATCTTTATATTGGTAACATAATACATGAAATATAATCTCAAAGAAGAATTGTCATTACCATTCATTTCTTGAATAGCAAAAAATAGCATTTGATTAATTTTGATTAAGTAACTGGCCTAAGATGACCCTTTCCTGTGTGTACCAGTAGGACATTTTCTCTAACTGTTTTAACTCTAAAGTCAGCTGGCTAGGAGTTTTTCCAGCTGTCTGGAGGATAGGACAACTAGAAATAAATTTCTGATTGGACAAAAGCAAAATAATTTTTTAGAAAGGACTACATTTCTGGCTCAAAATATAGCATCAGAGGAACATATCTGTCAATAACCCAAGTGACTTGTTTTGACATTTCTTAAAGTAAAAAAAAAAAATTTAAAAAAAAAAAATCATTTCAGTATGACCTTTTTCCTTTAAGTTTCACAGAATTTGTATTAAAAGCAATCAAAGGTCAGCATTAAAATGAACCACCGCAAAAATTCTCAAAATTAAGAATTTCTGCTGACCCAAACCATTTTGTTGCTTTACAGTTCACAAGTATGTCCTATTTCAGTTTCGTGCCTCAAATCATGTGACTGACCAATAAAACCCTACAAATGGAAGAAGGCTGAGGGGGGATGGGAAAGGACGACACGCTCATGAAGCTCAGGGAATAGCAGGGCATGACAGGCCACAGCTTTTGCAAATAAACTGACTTTATCTCAACACAAAGGGGACCAGAGGGTGGCTTTTGTTTTAGGTAAACACCTATCAACAACTGAGTGGATCAACTGGTGGTTCCCTGAGTTCATTAAAAGAGTGTGAATGTCTCCCTGAGTTAGCCAGGCTATCATGGAGGGGTGGGGTGAATACACGATTCAGCCGGACATAGCGTATAAAAGCTAGATAACCAGCAAAAATATTTCAAAGAAAACAATGGCCTTGAGCTGGCTTCAACCCATGTATTCCTTCCCGGCAATTGTGGATGCCCAGTATCATGATGACGCTTACAAGTCCATGGGGCCGGATGGGATCCACCCGAGAGTGCTGAGGGAGCTGGCGGAGGAGCTTGCCAAGCCACTCTCCATCATTTATCAGTGGTCCTGGTTAACGGGGGAGGTCCCAGATGACTGGAGGCTTGCCAATGTGATGCCCATCTACAAGAAGGGCCGGAAGGAGGACCCGGGGAACTACAGGCCTGTCAGCCTGACCTCG
>JAYKAV010002408.1:466581-499015 GCA_035582835.1 Phoebastria nigripes
GGAAGTATTTAAAAGACGTGTAGATGAGGTGCTTAGGGAGATGGTTTAGTGGGCATGGTGGTGTTGGGTTGACGGTTGGACTTGATGATCTTAGAGGTCTTTTCCAACCTTAATGATTCTATGATTCTATGATTCTATGATGGTGAGCATATTATAGAGGCTGATAACGGGAATCACATTGGCATTGTGATTGAACAGTATGTTGCAATTGCTATATTTTGCTAAGCGTAACTTACATTTGTCATTTGTATTGTATTTTCAGTATATTTTGTATTGCTCTGCTAAATCAGAAATCCCATACATCAAATATCTTCAGATAAGTAAATTTTWTATTAAACATTACACCCTCCATGTGTGGAGTATCTAAAAGAACTTGGTCAGGGAGTATTGGACTCTGACAACTCAGGACAGGGATATTTTTTTCCCAGAAGCTACAAAAGTTCTCAGTTCTGCAGCCCATCTGTGGGACAAAGGTTAGTATATTTGTGGCTTGAGTGACATGCATTGTGAACCCCAGGTCTGCCTTTTAGAGAAACTGCTTTCTTTGCTTTGTAAAACAAAGACCACTAGGAGGTACAAAATCCCTACAGTTAGGTTTATCAGCTTTCAAACAAGAACAGATCAATCCCATCAATGAAACTTAGCTCTGGTATGACACAGATTACAACAAAAAGTGTTGAAAACAAGTCTGTCACTTCCCTTCCATTGACACACAGCAGTCCTTTCTTCCAGTCTTGCTGGTAGTACAAAAGCTTTCTAGGAATTCCTGGCTTGCAACTGACATCACACAGTGACCCCTTTGGCTTTTTAGGTAAGGTCTCACTGTTCCACTATCCCCAAAACCTGGTAGTCTTTGCTTCTTACTAGTGCTCCTCTCAGGAGTTCACCAGAAGTGACCCCCACCCCAGTGTGCTCAGTGGCTCCAAGGGACAGACTCTCCCCAGAGAGTTTCACTCCACCCCAGGGTGGGCACCTTTGGACAAACCAAGATGCAGCTTTTCCTCCTATTGTTCAGTCTCTACCTTTTAATAAAATGTGGCACACAATACACAGGTAAACTGCGCAAATACATCATGCAATTATACCATCTTCTATCTTCTCTCTGCAAGAAAGCATCTTGCAGAGTATGCAGTGATGCAAACAGAGGCAAAGTCCCCAAAACAGTTCTCTCAAGAAAGATAATCTGGTTGTTTACTCCGTACAACACATAAAATGAAGACTTCTGCACAAAGTATGCCACAATCCCCACACAGTGATTCTCTTCCTTCTTTTGCCTATTTTCTCTGCAAAGTGCTAAGTTTTCATCTTCTCTGAACCTTGTTGTTTCATACTCCTGAAATGCAGAAGTGGCTTGAAGTTCTTTCACCTCCATCATTTCCCTCTGACTGTCTCTCCAGTTGCAGATTGAAGTAGGGAGCAGTCTCTACTGTGATATCTCCAGCATTCAATCCTAGTGAGAATAAAGACACATTTAACTCACACTGCTAGGACTGATTTGTCTCTACAAAATAACCTGGCACTTGTTTTTTCCCAGCTGGGTGCCTTTCATTAAAATTGCTCATCTTTTTCCTTCTTGCCTCCCAGCACTCTTACCTAAGTATATCATATCTTACATGGTATCCAGCAAATTGAGTCCTGTTGAGTACTGCTTTTGTCAGTTATATAATTCAGACGGACTGCTGACACACAAGCAGCTTTCTGAGGTGGGGAGTCTTTCTAGAGGTAAAATACTTTGATTAGCTCCTTAGTCTTCTTTGGGTCTGTCATTCAAGGATACACAAAGATGTTCTCTGTTTCTGTGCTCCTCAAACACTCTATTTGTTTCTCTGATTTGTAAATCTTCAGGATGTCTGACTCATTTCTGGCAGTCAGGTTTATTTGTTTTTCTTTCATCTAGGCAAAGTTCCTCAAATTCATGGTTTGAAAGTACAGGGGATAAATGTTTTTTTCTCCATTCCTCCCCATAGTTTAGAACATAGCTTTACTTTATGTGCTGCCTTGTTTATAGCTGGCAGGAATCAGCTTTCCCATGCTTAGGCTAAGCCCCTTTCTTTTCAACTTCAGACAGTGCTTTATTTTCAAAATGTCTTGGTTGAAGTCCTTTTCTTCCCTATGAGCCTTGGTTACTGTTCAGCAAAACCCACCCTGTACTCACCTATYCATTTTTCTGCTTCCCATACTGTAGGAAGGTGTTCAGATTAACTTGGGACTGACAAATTAAAAAAATTTGATTTCTCCAGGGGTTGTTCCAGTTGGGGGTTTGAATCTGCCCAATCTGCCTCTCTCACTGTGCTGTGGAACTCCATCAGCTGCCTGYTCCCCTTCTGAAAGCAGTGGGTGCTGTCAGGCATGCTCTGCTTGGTGCTCTCCTCCAGAATCCGTTACTCATTTTTTCAGCCCTTGACCATCACACCCCTTTGCTTTTTATTTGGTTGTCCCACCATTAGTAGTCTGGTCTCTGGAGTTTTTCTTTTACTCTAGCTTTTCCTGATCATGTCAGCTGTCTTGCCAATTAGTGTCCAGTCTTAAAAGGAGAATGACAAAAGAACGCCCTTGAATGTCACAGTGTACATCTCTTCTTCTATTCTCAGTAAAATAATATAAGCAAACTAAGCATTCTGCCCTACAAGAAAATTGAAAGTGTGTTAGCTTTCTTTCCAACAAATATTATGCCTAGGTATTTTCAAATGCACAACTCACGGCTTCCCATAGGTATGGGATCCTCCACCAAGTCACCTGAACTTATGAGATCAGAGAGAAAGGATTTCCTAAAGATTTTTAAAGATATTTTGCAAGGTATGTTTCAAATTGGGAAGCCACTAACATTTACTGAACTGAGCACAAGATACAGGAAAAGAACTTATAAAATTACAAAATGGACAATGAAGGAATCTCTTTTCAAACATTTTATATGAATTTATTAGCTTGTTCTAGTTAAAAACAAACAAACAAACAAACAAAACCAAAACAAAACCAGAGCTCCAGCTTTTTAGTTTAGAAGATGTTTGCATGTTTTGTGGAATTTTCAATTTAGGAAAGGCTGGAACCCATGCATTTCCAGATTCCAGCCAACCTGTGGTCCAATCGTGCAATGCCATTATGGTAATCTTAAGGAGAAACAAGAAAATAAGAATGGCCTTCAGGTAACAGACTTAAAGTAACAAGGGCTGCCAGAGTAAACAGGAACAAAGCATACTGATTTGAAATTCATATATTGTCAGAAAATGGACAAGTGCTTTTAATAAATTTAATATCAGTATTATATGTGTGGTTTTCAACCCATTAAACATTTTCCTTCCAGAAGCGCATCTCTTGCTCAGTTCTTGAACAATAAACACCTGTATATGACTGCTGTCTCTATGTTACTGGTTCTGTTTTTGTAGCCTGAAATGACTTGCTTTTATATCTCTTCCAAAAATTGACAGAAAGAAAAAGCATTCAAAATTTAAGACTGTAGAGTATACTTGTTAGCAGCCAAGAAATTGATACAACATATATAAAACCCAGAAGATGAGTATAATTTGCCTAAGGAAAATGTCATCACTGTCTTCTTCTGAGTCTCTCCATTGTCACAGTATCAATTAATAGAAAATAGTATTTCAGTGAATCACCTTGTTCAAGGGCTAAAAGAATTATTGCAACAGAACAAACAAGTCTCAAATAACACAATGCAAAGAAGCCAAGTAGCTGTCAGTCACAAGCAATGTCAGTAGCCATGATCCACCACTTCTCCCTGTTTTCTTATAATGCAGCCAAAAGATGTGTAAGCAGTCAAATGCAGAGGTAAAAAACCACTGTAAGCAAGGGAAAGAAACAGAATCTGAGGAGGAAAAAAAAAATAAACAGCTATGATTAAGTAATTCACCTCATAGCCATCTACTGCAATCCTACATCAAACTCAAAATAAATCTAGATATCCAAGAAAAAGAAGGAAAACCTGTAAGGTGGTTGGTTACTGAGAAAAGGTGACAAGGAAAAACCTTACCATATTTTTGGGTCCTCTCCTTGCCTGTTTCCTATATACAAACCCTCACTGCATAATGTAACATGATCTCTATTGTGCAATTTTAACCTTATCTGTCCTGTTCCAATTTGTCTCAGCATATTTATAAAACAAAATGACAGAAATGAGCAGTAGCAGTGATCCAGGTGGTTTCAAAAACAATTTTGGCCCTGCAGATGACACACATGATAAACCGACAGTAAGACACAAATGCTATCTAGATGCTAATTCCATTTATATCGAACACTTCAGAAGAAAGTATCTTCAGCACTCACTCTATTTCTTTAATATAATACTAACACAATAGGATCCCTCTGAGGAAGGAGGGATCTTGTTTGTAGGTCTAGGTGGAAGAGTCCCAGGAGATCCATCTGAGGCTTCTCTCTCAGACAAAATTGAGTAGTTTACAAACATTTGTTATTAGCTTGGTCAGCAAACAGGTACCCTACTCCAACAGAGGCAGTAGTGGAGAAGAAAGTTTCTTCAGAATTTCCAGTCCTATCCTCCAATATAAGGCAGGCTTAAAAGTCTTGAAACTTTACTGCATAATTAGAGAAAAAAGTGTCTTTTGTCCTGTTCCTTTAGATGGATACAATAGGTACACAGTCTAACAGGTAATATCAGTGTAATTGAAAGTTGCATATTTATTTTCCTGACTGAATGATGAGAGGTATAGATTAGAACAAGAACCTTATGCTTTGAGTGTGAAATTTGCTATGCCAAAAGTGAAATCAGAAATGAAAAGCGATCATTTAAGTGAGGTTTTGCAAGAATAAATTCCATAGCTAACAAATAAAACTCGGTGAAAGTTTTCAGCTTGTGCAAATATAGCTTTTAATAGGAGAATGCAATTCCTTCCAGTCCAGATCAATGGAAGTGCCATTTAAAAGGTTGCATCTTTACAGAAAGAAAATATTGACTATACCTAAACTGCACCCAGATTCCCACTGAACAAAAATTTGACATACAAGCATGAAGTGTAGACATGGCCATAAGAATAAAACATCAGTGGCTCAAAGAAAGATAGAGACACAGTGAAGTAAAAATGGGTGACAATATGTATCATAAACTGATTATTTAGTACCTTACATAACACTCAAAATTTAGAAGATTTTCTGAAAACTCTCATCACTGAAATGTCTATCTCAGGATGCAAAATGAAGTCAGTTATTAATCAAAACCTTGCCAAGGCAAACATGGAAACCACTTCTAAAGACCAATTGAAAGCTAATATCTGATAAGCTCAAAGTGACCAGGCCTAAGCCAGCGTGCCTGGCAAAGAAGAAAACATTCAGAGATTGACCACTGAGTAGCCTTTAGCATGAGGAATCTGCTGCTGTCAACAAGATATTCTGACAAGCAATGAGGTCATGGCATGAAAAAGCTGCTTTCACCTAGTGAGGCCAGAAGCCATGCAATTACTTCTGACAGCTACTTCTTAGTAATTGTCACAGACATGGTTAGGAAAAAAAAAAGTTCCCTAATAAGAGAAAGGTCTTCAAAAAAGTTCAATAGGTAGGTGTTGGGCCATTCCCCAGCTCATTTGAAGTACCTCTCATTTTAAGATATTCCAAACATGCTCTGAAATCTATTTAATCTGTAGGGATTTTGAAAAAGGCAGACATGTTAACTGAGGTAAAAGCTTTTTTCAGAGATGTATCTGCTTTCGTTGTTGGCAGCTGAGAAATTGTTACCACCTTCTGGTTAGTGGTAGCTACTGGTGTTAATTCACCCAGGTGTCAGTAAGTGATGCTTTTCAGTGGTGCTTGAGCAGAGTTTTATTATGAATGCTCTTAAAAACCTGAAAGAAATACTCAAACAGTGTGAAAATGGCAAGAGATAGAAGTGGTGGTAGAAAACCTACCATTTCAGCCTCAGCATAAGTCAAATAAAGGAATACATTAATAAACGGGGAAGTTTGAGTTTTCAAAAGGAAATTGCTGAAAGAGTTATAACATAACACCCTGTTCCTCTGGATTCCCAGTGCATAGATCAGTCTACTACATTCAGGTATCAGATCAACCATAAATGGATGAACAAGAAACTTCAGGGACAGTGAAAGAAAGGGACATAAAATGAGATTCTGGGAAGAAAGCATTATAGCAGCCTCTGAAGTAGAAGTAATGAAGAACAGTTGCATCAAATACACAGGCAGTTTACCTCACTTGAAGGAGAATGTTGGGTGTTTTCTACTAAGAGTGAGAGGAAAATGAAATAATATGTAAGAAAGCAATACTGTGGTAGGAAGCTAGTCTGCACTCATTTTTTGACAATACACAAACACAAAAAGGAAATTCAGAGGTGGGGACAGATACCAGGAACATTTAGTACAGGAGAAGCAGACTGGAGAAATTCTATAAAAATGAGCCACAACAGTGCAACCAGTCTGTGTGTTCGGAATATTTATTGAATCAAATGGAGCAGTAAAAGCACTTCTGAAACGAGCAGGAAATGCAGCTTGAAGCACAGTAGCAACATACTGAACAGTACAGACAAAAAGGTCAATATGTCAAAAGTCCCTTTGTCATTCAAGTTCTATAGCTTGCTGGCAGAAATACAAAACAAGACCTTTCAGAAGGGGAAATGAATCAGCAGGATATCTAACATACAGTGAAGAGGAAGAGGCCAGTGAGCTGAGACACTTACGAAGGCTGAGGTACTACAGGCTTTGGAAGAGACTGTCAGATAGTAAAGGAAGAATGATATCTTTAAGAAGGTTGTCAGCATGCAGCCTAAGGGGGTGGATGGATCAAATTCTGCAGATACTAGCACAAATTGAATAGGATCAAAACCCACTTTAAGTAACCCAACATTCAGTATGGGCAGGTAGACCCTCTTCTCCATATTCTTTTTGTTTCATATTGGCTAGCTTCGAACTTAGACGTACAGTATTCAGACTTGAAAGCGTTATGAGAGTTGAACTCCTTTCTAGCTCAGGTTCAGAAAGCTCTCTGCCTTGTTCAGATTTGAGATGTGGAGCTACGGCTAAGAAGCCTATGAATACAAATCTGCAAGAAACTTCTCTAGCCTGCGAAGCACCTCTGTTCTGATGTGTACTTGCTTAACCTTCCCCTAGTCACCTACAGCACTTTTGCCATTTTTCACAACTTCATTTAACTTAGTGGCTCATGCCTTAAGCAAACTGCCTTGTTACTAGCACAGAATGAGTCACTGCAGAGGAGACCTCATGACTCATTACAAAATGAAGAAACATTCAACAGCTTACATATATTGAGAATAGTGTAAACTTTTGACAGTTTACTTGGGCTGGAGTCCCATGGAAAGTAAATCCACAGGAAATGTAAATAGGATTGTTTATTCAAGCCAATTGCTAATCCGAAGATCTCCTGACAGCGAATTGTGCCTATATGCTATCAGAAAGCTGAAGACAGGCAATTCCAAAACCTAAATGCAAACCTAGATTTTTATTTGAAAGATAGGGGCAGAACTTTCTATGAATATCTTAGCTTTGTTATCTCCTTTAATTCCTTCGAGCCAATTCTGACTATTGCTTTTCAGTAGCATGCTAATGTTGAGATGCCTTCATCTTTGCAAGGGTGTTCACTATTCCCAAGCATAAGACAACAATCATCTGAGCAGCACAAAAAGTTCCTAATTCTGCGAAACAGATATCATAATGCTAATAACTAACCATGATTTAACAGAAAAAGTAACAAATTACCCTAGTTTTTAACTTCAAGTGTAGCAATTAACCTACACTAAAAAGTATTTTGTCTCATTCTAAATTTGAAAGGGAAGTTCTTCACGATAGAAACAGTCAAGGTGTTCCACTAAAAACAAGACAAAATGACAGCTCAGTGATTTATAGAGTACTTAGCTTATCACTTGATTGACAGATTAAACAGTGATTCTATGGGGAAACAACTGCCCAGAATTCTTGAGAAATCATCATAACAAAAATAATATTCCTGCCTTTTTTAGGGTCTAAGAGTTGTAGAAGGACATTTTAAATCAAACTCTTCAAATTATGACTTGATGGGGGCTGAAAAATAGTGTGTAGCATCATATTTTATTATTTTGTCTAGTAATAGCAGTAGTTTTTACAATGCTTCCACCCTGAAACCAAGAAGTTGTGCTCTGAAGTTTAGTTTAACTACCTGAAAGACTAAAGGACTCAGATTAGTCCTTTAGTATGCATTATCAGTTCCAACATTTATGTTCAGGTACATGTCCAAATCAGCAAATGTATTGCTTCAGAGAATTAAATAGCCCGTTCATACATGCCCATTTCACATTCACAGGCACTGTAATGTCACAGTACTACAATAAGATTTCAGACTCCTTGTCAGTGAATGCCCCACTGGGCCTTATTTGCCATGAACAGCCTCTTTTGGGACCTTCATGTACACACACACTGCTGTCACCCAACACTATGGGGACAGGCAGATTACTTAGGGATCCTTGGTAGAACAATAACACAACAAAGCAGTTATTATAATCAAAACTTTCTTTTAACCTAGACCCTCTGCAGATTGGGTCATTTTACAAAACTAGCATCAGAGACCCTCTGCAGGTCAGGTAATTTTAACTAACATCCAAACCCCACTGCAGATCAGGTCATTTTTACACATGAACCGTAACTTGAGCTCAAAGTACACGTACAAAACTCAATCCTCAGAAGAAGCCACCAATAAGGGCATCCCTGACCACTGGGAGATCATGTTCCTGCCATCCCACAGCTCCAGCCCACATCTGACTGGGACCTGCTGCTGCACGTTTTATAGGCAGGGCGCCACGTGGTCTTATGCTTCCCTGTTCCAAAACGTGTGCAATTCTGGTTGGCCCAGGCGCCTGGGCCCCCTTTAAAGGGTAAGTGTGTATGTGGCCAATGGCTGTCCATCCCACAAGATGGTGCACCCACGGCTAGGAGTAGGGGAGCTGGTCACAACTGCCAATTGCTCCAGAAGCTTTGTTTCAGATCAGGTCTAGGCTCCCAGCCATTGCCAGTGTTCACTGTTAGGATCAGCAGGAGCCGCTCCATGAGGGAGCACAAGCCAGAAGCTGAGGGTGATCCCAGTGCAGGTAGGGCAGTACCCTCACCAAGCAGGCACAATCGTACAGCACCCAAGGAGGGCCAGGCTGGTGATGAGATCCATCAACCATCAGGTGATCATAAGCCAGGGTGAACTCATGCCTCAGGTTTGAGATTAATCTAGGAAGATGAATGAGGAAATAAGGATCAGGAGAGGACCGGGCTGAGACAGACATACAGTATAGGGCCAAGGTCCATCTGGGAGACAAAGCTGGAGATCAGGCTACCTA
The DNA here is from genome assembly GCA_035582835.1 of Phoebastria nigripes. NCBI lineage: Eukaryota > Metazoa > Chordata > Aves > Procellariiformes > Diomedeidae > Phoebastria > Phoebastria nigripes. Next base: position 475,868 of record JAYKAV010002408.1, read on the forward strand.
TAACATAGGTCTGAGCTGCCTCCAGGACACAGGCCCAGAAGCAGCTATATAACACAGCTCAAGCTGAGACTGAAGGCCCAGGCCTGACCTTAAATAGAGCCTCTGGAGCAATGGCCAGAGGGTATATCAGTGGAGGCCCCAGGTGATGCTGGCAGGTCTGGGCCTTAAAAGCTCAGGTACACTCAGTACCTTGACTACTACTTCTGCATCAAATGTACCCAAAAAACACGGTGCTGGTTAGAACTTATATGAAAGAGCTGTGAGGCAGAAAGCAGTAAAGCTTTTACTACTGCTTTCTGCTGTTATGACTACTTCTTGCTGAAAAACAAGGACATACTTTGGGTTCCATTTTAATTTAATTCATGGAATTAAAAGAAGACATCTTAAAACTCCCTATGTATAAAACACAAGAATATCATTCACTTCCCTGAGATCACATAGCTCAGTGGATGGGACTTGGAAGGGGGTAAAACTGATCAATGTGCAATGGTTGTTAACTATTCTATCTGTGCCCTCAGTGAATTAAAACAGCTGTTTTCATGCATGGTGCTAGGAAAAAAACACCTGTGTATCTGTTTTGTATTGCTTCCTTTAGTAAGAAAGATGAACAAGCTTACTAAAGATTTTCCAATTCTTTTCTTCTTTTTTCCTAGGGAAACAGCAACATTTCAGTAAAAATAACCTCTTTGAATGAAAACCCATGTTTATTACCCTGATGTGCACACACTTCAAAATGCAGCTTTTATAATCCCCCCTTTTTTGCTTTTACTTCCTATAGACTCTGTGCTTTGAAACGTGTAGTAATAGCACTAGCTATTGTGATTTGTGCTTTGTACCACACATTTAATCCTCTAGTTGTTTGTTACAAATACAGTGCAGGTGGCAGGTCATAAATTCAAAGACTTTTCATATAAAAATAGAAAAGACATACAGCTGTCATTTTCAAGAACAAGACAAAGTTTGGAATGGTATAATCATATCTCCCAAGCCAATTTATAAGGCATTTGTTTTCAAATTGTAAAAATTCACTTGATTCATGATCAAAAAGTAATGATCCTAAGGACTACTTATCAGAGGACAAAAACAGTATCACAAGAGAAGGCCTTCTGTACTTGATCATGACATCATAGATGTCTGCCTCAGATTAACACCGGATAAATGTTTTTATTAAAATTCCTTCTACAAATATTCTAAGCCTTTTTCAAGTAAGAAACAAATTTACTTTTGGAATATCTTTTATTAAAGGTGTGTGTTGTGTTTGTCTAACTTGGTTCTTTAGAAGTGGTTCCAATTATCTGTCTTCCTTAAAAGAAAAACAATGATACCAGGTGCTTTGGAGCATTAAAATTTTTGTTTGTCCATTCTTATACTAGCCAAGGGGACCAGGATATCCAAGAAATCCTGAAAATTGAAAATAGGGATAAAATTATAAGCAAGYAAGTGTAGATAAAAGTGACTGAGAGCTGCGTAATGTGCTAAAATAATAATACATCATTATAGTATGTATATTTATAATCATGAATTAGAAATTGCTAATTGGTAAGCACTTGCATTCTAGTGACATCAAAACTTTCACAAAGTCATCTTTTTTCTAAAATTCATGTTTTGGAGCATTCCTTTTGCTATTTTTAAAAAGAAGAATATATTGTTAATGGAAAGGAAGGCATAGGAAAATGACGTAGGCTGTAGCCCTTACCGCACTATCTTTTCCACTCTATTGTATTTGTGTACAAAATGCATAAATTTCTCACTTGGTACATATTTCTGGCTACATTTCAAGCAGAACACTTGCCTACTTATTTTTTTATTGAGATTTTATTCAAATATTACTCTTGATCACTTTATGGGAACCTGGGTGGTACAGATTTTTTTGCATAAAGGTAGTGTCCATAGAACAATAAAGGAAATTAAGAGCAGTGTGAAGTAGACTGTTTGGGCAGGACACAATTTAACTGTGTCATCTCCTCAAATGGCAACTTCAAAAGCCTTGCACAATATTTTATGGGGCTAGGAGACAGATTTGTCAGTGTAAGTTTTCAGTGTTAGTATTTAATGAAGATCAGTCACACTCTACTGAGTCTGGTTGGGATGGACTTAATTTTCTTCATGGCAGTCCACATGGTGCTGGGTTTTAGACCGGTGACCAGTGTTGATAACACACCGATGTTTTAGCTATTGCTGAGCAGTGCTTGCACGGCATCAAGGTCACCTCCGTTTCCCACTCCACTAGGCTGGTGGTGGGCAAGATTTTGGGACAGGACACAGCCAGGACGACTGATCCAAACTAACCAAAGAGATACTCCATACCATACAACATCATGCTCAGAAACAAAACTGAGGAGGGATTTTTTTGGAGCCATTGCTTGGGAACAGGCTGGACATCGGTCTGCTGGTAGCGAGTGACTGCTGTAGCACCACTTGTTTATTTTTCTTTTTCCTTCAATCATTAAGCTGTTTTTATCTTGACCCATGAGTTTTTTCTTGCTTTTGCACTTCCCATTCTCTCCCCCATCCTGCTGAGAGGGTGTGAGCAAGCAGTTGGGTGGGGGCTTACCTGCCAGCAGGGATCAACCCACCACTCATACAAAAACCCCTTGAATAAATGCAGTTTTCATGTCATGGTGATGTGATCTGCTGATGTAATCACCTTCAACCACTGCAGATCCTTTTATTAATCTAAGTGATTTTAAGGTAATTCTTGATTTTTTTTAAAGTACGTTTTAACACACCATTTTAGCTTTCCTTTAAAAATTATTTAAAAAGTACTCACTATATCAAAGATAACTGTAGATGTTAAACTTGCAAGTCACTTGTCTCCTCTTCTGATTCATACCTCTGTCTTTTATTGGAATTAAATGAATATTTATTGAATCAATTAAACAATTTCAGGAGAAGAGGCGTTACTTCCTCAGAAACCATTAAGAAAGAGACAAAGCTTTCTCAAATAGACATGAAAGACTCTAAGAATATTTTAAGGTCATATTATAAATGAAAATGGAATCATTTTTTGAAAAGTAATATAGTAGTTCATATTAGTTGAAAATAGACTTTTTAACTCTACGTAGATCCCCAGTGAAACTAAAGGCAGACTGATGAGAAAGAAGAATTAAAACTTCCTGCTACAGTAAAAGTCAGTGAAACATGTAAGTAGATGAAAAAAACATATGTACTAGTACATGCGCATCTATCAGTAGATGATACATTTGTAAACCACCTATAGAGATGACTGACAGAAGTCCTGAACAAGTGAAAGAATAACAGCTGGTTTCGCATCCAGCTAAGACAGAAAACGGCACGTTTTCCTCCTTTCATGAAATTAGGTGAAAGTGAGATCATAAAAACTTGGTGAATTGAGCTAGCAGCACACTCACTTCAACTGAACTTCAGAAGCACTTACACAGGCTTGCAGCTCTTTTCAACTTGTTTCTTGAAGCAGACAATGAGGAATTCATAGAGAAGTGTCAAAGATCAGAACTTCTAGTTCAGATTATAACAACATCTCAGGAAGATGAATTGTAAAGTACAGCCTAGGAACTGGGCTTAAAAATCTCTCCCTGTAAAAGAAATAACAAAACAATTCATCAAGATGGGTACTTGCCCAGAGTTGCCTTCAGGTATTGAATTTAATAGGCAAACATGCCTGACGTCTGTTGCTCTTGCTGCCACCACCAAACAATAGGAATGATGGTAGCAGGGTCAGACTAGAAGTAGCCACAGAGTGGAAAGATGAATGTAGAAGGGTTTCCCACATTCAAAAATAGTTTTGCAATAGTAATGCACACAGTATTTTCAGAAGTTTTTAAGATCTATTTCACCTTCCTGTGCTGAAGCAGTGTCAGGCATATTTAACTGGATTTTTGACTTACTGGATTGTAAACCTCTGGTGGCTTGTTTGTAGGTGACACCTCCTTATGCTTACCAGTCTTGTAATGTTGTTTTCTTAATAGACAAATTAAATATCCTTTATTACAAATTAAGCCAGTTATGATTTATCTTCTGGCAGGCAAGAGAAACCTGTTATTGTCATTTGTAATCATTTTGCACAATGGAAAGACTGACATTACACCTGGGTTGTCTCTGTTCTAAACAGGCCCAGTTATTTAATCTTGGTGGGGAACTTTAAAACATCTCTGTCCYCTCTTCAGTTACCTGGCTTCTGCGAGACACTGTTCAAGTTGTGAACTTGTAGGCCTAGGATATGAAGTTTAGCACTCTTGAAAATTGCTTTAGACAGTCCAATGCAAAGTGAGAGCAGGCAGTCACTTTGCTGGATTTTTCCTATATTTAACTGGTGAAATGAAAGAAATAAAAATCTAATCTAAAATGTGGTTAAATTTAATATAGATGTAAAATTCAAAAGTCGTTTGTTAGGGAAATAACAATAGGTGCTTAATTTCAGCAATATCAAAATACTGTTTAGCAGATGCATTTAATTTTAAAACCAAGTAATAGTTTTATTAGAATGACACAAGAATTAAAAAAATACCCATGCCAGTTAGAATCTTTTGAAGTTTTTTCCTTTGTTTTACATGCTGACAAATACTGACAAAACAGCATTTTCCAGCAAAAATGTTGCACTGATTTCTTTCAACCATCTTAACGTGATTGTGACAGATTGCACAATATAAAAAAGCAATTCTATCAGCAAAACAAACTTTACACATTACACCTATTATTTCCCCCCTTCTAAAGCATCTGTCACTACTTTTAAAGGTCACATATTTCATGTTTCAATGTGTGGGGGAAAAAATAACTCCTCTTAACTTGAGAGATTAGCAAGGATGCTATACCAGCTTTGTTGTGCATTGGATAATTGAATTTATTATTCTTACTGTGGCATAGCGCCTGGAATTCATTTTTGTGTAAAGAAAGGCTTCCATGTGTACAATGTTTATACTGCAATAATGGAAACAAAACAAACAGATTAATTAAATGAATGAGGTCTGATGTTTTGTCTCCACTAATTAAAATATCTTCCTCCTCTTTCCTATAGTACTACTGTGAAGCAAATACAGTATGCTAAAAAGATCAAATCCTGTTTCTAATATTGTGAGAAAAATGCCTGTGCCCACTGCCAAGCATTTTAGAATTCATTCAATCCTTGTATTATAGGCCAAAAAAATAGAGGAGTTAGCTGTAGGATAAACTTGCTTATGTCAGACAGGAACAGCAAAGAAAAGACTCAGAAGAAGGGATTTAAGAAGGGAACAGGTTTAGAAAAAAAAGAAAAAGAGAAAAAAAAAGCCCAAGGAAGCAGTGTAAACAAGGACAAAAGAAAGAAAAGTATATGGAAACAGCATAGGCTACTACATCTTAGCATATTATTCAAGGCTCTGTTTATGGTCAATGGAGAGAAATAGGCATTTTTAGGGATACTATACATTGCTAATTAATTCGGACAAAGGAGTCTTACTCTTAAAATCTTCAGTTCTACAGAATCCCAGGCAAGGAATCACTGCTGGAAGGTGAGGGAAACCCAATGCTTCCTTTTCTTGTTAGGTATCTCTGTTTAGTAAGCAGCCCCAGTTTTCAGGAAAATTGAGTTCAGAAATCAGAGTTCAAGAAATAAATTTATTTCTCGGTATATTTAAGGAGTTAGCGATCATGACAAGTTACATGACATTTGACTGGAAAGACATAAGATAAAGGGTCTGGTGTCCTCCTAAGGTGTTAAGAAAGCTACCTTTCTGCCGCTGGTCCAGAACGGATTAGGTACCACAGCCTAGTTGTTTCCTTTTGTATGTCAAGTGCTCTCAAAGTTGATTGCTGTCATTGTTTCAGTAAAGAAGGATTTTGCACTTGTTTATGTAAGCTTGCCTGAACTACTTCAATAGTTTTTCCCAAAATTCAATATAAAGTAATCAGGTAAACTTTCAAACAAAATATTTTAAATGGTGCACATGTAAATCAATTTTGTTCTTTAATAGAGTGGAATCTGGAGGTTTATTTCTCAACTCTAGATATGTTTCCTCATCTACTCCCCTCCCCTCTAAACTTTTACTCTTTTGACGTTCTCGTGGTTAGGTCCCCAAAGCTCTTCACTGACAAATCAGAAATGTGAAGATCATGTATGAATCTTAAACCAGATTAGCACTTATGATGAAAAGTCAGTTTACATGGATATCAAGCTGAAGACTATAAGCTTTAAGGGTCTTCTTTATTTGAACCTGTGGTGGGTTAACCTTAGCCAGCTGCCAGATACCCACCCAGCCACTCTCTCACTCCCCTTCCTCAACAGGCTGGGGGTAGAAAATAAAGTAAAAAAGCTCGTGGGTCGAGATAGAGACACGGRGATCCCTTATCAGTTACCATCACTGACAAAACAGACTCGACTTAGGGAAACTTATTTTAATTTATTGCCAATTAAAAACAGAGTTGGATGGTGAGAAAAAAAGACAAATGTGAAAACAACACATTCCCCCCACACCCCTCTTCTTCCCAGGCTCAACTTCACTCCATCATTCCTGACTCTTCTACCTTTTCCTTCCAAGTGGCACAGGGGGATGGGGAATGTCAGTCCATAACAGCCCCTCTCTGCCACTCCTTCCTCCTCACACTTTTCCCGGCTCCGGCCCGGGGCCTTCCCAGCGGCTGCAGGGAAACACCTGCCCCGCCGGGGTCCCCCCCGGGGCCGCAGGGCCATCTCTGCCGGGGCGCCYGGAGCACCTCCTCCCCTCCCCCTGCTCTCCCCTCGGGGCTCGCAGGGCTGTTCCTCACACTGTTTCCCTCCGCCCTGGCTGCCGGGCAGCGTTTTGCCCTTTCTTCCCCAGGCTTTCCCCGAGGCGCCCGCCCGTGGCTGAGGGGCTCAGCTGTGCCCTGCGGTGGGGCCGTTGGAGCCGGCTGGAACCGGCCCCTGTGTCCGGCGCGGGGCAGCCCCGGCCGCGCCTCACGGGGGCCGCCCCTGCAGCCCCCCAACCACCAACAGCTGGGAACCTGCACCCGGTACAGAACCCATTTGTGAAACAAGGTGCTTGCTGCAGATCAAAAGGTACAGTTTCAGAAAGCCATGGCATCTAAAAACTGACTCTTTTTAATGTTTCATTAGCATGATCTCTTAAAATTTCATTCAATTTGCTTCATTTACCTGCTATTAAAATCCACTCAGTATTCTTATACCTTATTAAAAGCCCACCATTGGGAAAATGTTCAGTGCATTCTGGAAGTCAAAAGGAAGCAGTGAGGCCAACCAGCTTTCAATGTCTATTTTTAAATAATCCATCTCTCTTAGCCTGGAGAACTTAGTGTCAGTCTAAGATGCATTACCTTCTTTTTCTCCCTTGGTGAATTCACCGTGATTATAGTTACAGGCCTTGGCAGGGAAGATAGAAAGTTAGTTTCACGAGCATTTTATTTTATAAGCAAAGAGGTCAGAATGTCCTCATCTTGAACTCAGTCAATACAAACTCATTGCATAGAATATAGCAATGCAGTGCAGCTTTCATCTCTGATGCATGCCTTTGCTAGTTTAATTTGTCCTTGAACTTAATTTGGCTGGATACTTCAAAATGTTTTCTGTCTAGTTCTCAGTCTGAACTACTATTTCTTTTTAATCTGAAAAAGATGGAGGGGCAGGATGAACCTCTAGAAATTATGCTAGGCCTGTAAGATTTGGGGTTGATACTGAAATGTTAGGCGTGGCACATTTTAGTAGAACTTGGGTTTACCTAATCAGAGAAGAGGTTTACCTGGAAGAATTACTTGTCTTCACTCTGTTCCCTTACCTTCCTGTAATATTGCTACAGTACGATCGGGGGAAGTAGGTTATAAACATGCTTACTGGCATGCAGCTGCCACAGGAAGTGTGAACTTCCTTCTGGCAGTGAAGCTATAGGTCTCAGAGTAGAAACCTTCCAATGCAACTATGGCCAGAAGCACCTTACTGGCAAAATTTGGTATATATTGGTTATTCTTGTCCTCTGCAGAGAACACTGAAGGACGACTTCTCTGCAAGAGCTAGGCAGTATTTCCTATCCCAAATGATCAGGAGGACAGTAAGAAAATGTGATTTTTTTTTTCCCCTTATTATTTCTTTTAGAAAAACAGAATTAGTTTCAATGTCATTTTTGTAAGCATAGCTTTTGCTTATAGCAGATTGCTCTTGAAGAACTCACACAGATTGTCCTCAGCTGTCTGACATAAGTTTAATCTCCAGTTTTACTCAGCTGCTTCCACCACCAAATGAGAGCTACGTGTAGATTTATGTGAATGTAACAAGTCATTATTGCTTTCTTCTTAGCCATCTCTAATTTTTGCTTTATGGATAGTCAGTTCATCTTCTGTCATCAGAATAGCTGTCTCATTATCCTATGTTTATTTTACTGCCCATGCCAGAAATTCTTATATTCATTTTTAAAATACATAAAGTCATTTTACATTCACCTTGTAAAACCTCCCACGCATCTTAGTTACAGAGGTCTAATAGCATTTTACTTTCAGCCAGATGTAGAAGGAAACCACAAGATCCCTTCATCTTATTGTTAYCCCATCCCCTCATTGAAGCTGCATTTGCTTGTCTTTACCAGATCCATTTTATTTACCTGTTATGTCCAAGCTGGAACACGTATTTATATTTCTGTGCTTCAGGGCCGCCTGAAGGAAGCTGATGTTTTGTGTTAGCCTCCTTTCCCTTCAGCTCCTCCCGCCCTCCTACATCCCACACAGCCACCCTGCAATGCCGAGGTAGAGCCCTGCGCTGTCCTGGTTGCCTGCCTTTCCAAGAAAGGAGCTTGTTTACAATTGCTTAATTGCAATGTGGAATTTGAATATAGTCTTGAAGTGTAACCTCTATAAGACAAGACCTGCTTGAGTATGCTTCTGGTTGTGCTGGCACATACTAAGAAATAATAAAATTTCGCCATAGTCTTTAGCTCAAAATATTGGTGTGAGGGATGTGAAAAGCCTCCTTACATACAGTTAAACTATATATTCCCTGGGGAAAAAAATCCACTTTATAGTTGTTATATCTCACTAAAAGGAGATAAAAGGAGGTCATCTTCTGCCTCTACTTTGGTTACACTGTCAGGAGTTGTAGCAGGGCACTGTAATCAGCGTATGTTCAGACTGTTATAAGCACCATAGCCTTAAAAACCTGTTTCACAGTGGTGAGGGGTTGAATTTGTAAGGGATGGATGTCACAGTTGGGGACTAAAAGTATGCCCAGCGGTGGGGGGGCACACGTGCACAGCAAACCTCCCTCTGCCAGTGGAAACCGGTTCCAGCCAGCCCTGAGGCGATGGCACCACTGCCGGAGATACCCTGCCAGGTGCCACAGACTCTGTCCAGTCAGAGAAGGGGACACACGTTTCCAGGGAAAAGCCGGAGGTCCTCGGGGAGTTGCAGTCAGGACTCGATGCCCTGCTGGCGCAGGGTCCGTTGGAGAAGGGGGACGGCGGGAGCTATAGTGCTGGGGAGAGCAGTAGCAGTTACGTGGGCCACCCTGCCCACCCGCACTGCCGGTCACCTCCTGGGAGCAATTTTAACAGTGTTCCCTGCTGTGAAAATAAGGGAAGTTCAGACTGGGGAGAGGAAGGGGTAAGTTTTTCTCTAATTGTCTCTCAACGTTGTATTCAGTGCTGGGAAGTTTGTGTTGGCTAGCAGCACTGAAGTAAAATGCCCTGACATCAGGCTGTTTTGCCCATGATAGGTGCTTAGGGAATGCTTTTCTGAAGGCGAACAAGTGTGTCTGGGCAAGACTCTGATACTCAGTGGTAACAGCTCAGGAAATTACATTGTGCCATCCCTAAAATGCTTCTATAGTCACTCCAAAATGTTCTGCATGCTTTAGATGAATTTATGTTCCTGTTAGTGACTATAGATCCTGATTATAGTTCATCCTGATTATTGTGCATTACAGCAGATTTCGACTGCAAGGATGTTGTTATATGTCACTCTTCAGGAAGGTGCTWCAAGAAGCTTGAACTTGTCAAGAAAGGATGGCTGGAGAGCTGGAAGCAGATCCCAGGTTTAAACTAGCATGAGTAATTTTTCTGGAAAGACGTTATTCCAGAGGCATGGAGATGTCAACTGCAAGACTACCTAGAGAATTGGAAAGGAATTTCAGAACTGTCAGCTTTGTTAAACTTTCACACCAAAACCTGAAGCTGGGAGCATAAGGTCTGCTATTAAAACTCCTCACAGTTTGAATGCTTAGTTTTATGTGGGTCGTCCTTCCCCTCCCCCCTGCTTTCAGAATCCTACAAGGTATAAGGTTCTCCTGAAAAATTTAAGAATAGTTCTATGTATTCCATAAGATAACTGCCTAAATTCTGCACACCTTACCTTATACCTTCATTAGCAATGGCAACAATTTTATACTCTGAGTTGGTATTTGATAACCAGATGAAATGAGGGAATTACTGATAATAAGACATTATAATACAAGTAAACTATTACTATATATTACCATTCCATAATGTACGTGGAAAGAGCGAGCTTTAAAAATGACTATGTATCTGGCAGTCGTGCTTCACACTCACTGAACACTGACACAATAAGCACACTTCTCGGTGTTCAAATGGAAATGTATGTAGAAGTGACCTAATATAGCAGACATGGGTAATGAATGTGAAGTATTCAAAGGCATATGTAAATATTAGTGACGATGGAAAGGCCAGATGCTAAGATGCAATTTTAAAATTAAAAAAGGTATTTTCCAATGGTATTGGAGCAGGTGGAGAGCTTGCAAGAACTCTGTTTTTTTCCTCCTTCCTAGAATTGCTGGGCCATATCCAAATACCGTTGTTACTGATGGGATTCTTTCCCTTAACTTTACTCAGCTTCAAATGAGGTTTGCCTAGGTCTGTCTTGCGTTTCTGATGGTCGTGCCATCCTCCAACAGATGTAGCAGGAGATTTTAATCCCCTCTGTTGTAAAACTTTTAAATATCTTTTCTAGTTTACCTATACTATGTAAGAATTTGTTCTAAGAGTCACTTTAATAAATGTATGGTCTGATAATAGTAGTGTTCTCTACAGAAACTGTATTGGTTTCTACTTGKTTTTTTTACCATAGAAGTATAGGGCACCTGTTCACTAGTTTGAAAAATTTTATATACACATCCACTTTTCATTAACATTCTTATTTTTTTGATTGGCAAGGTTTGTTTTTCTTTTTTTTTCCTTGTTCTTCTATGTGAGGCCAATGAGGCTATTGAGCTGTTAGTAATCATAAATCTGTGCTGAACTAAATCATTCATCTCAAAAGGCTTGTTCTGGTAGTGACATAACAAGTGTGTGGCTGTCATGCGGCCATGAAAAGGAACAATGGTGAAGAAGGAGGAGAAACTTCTTCTAAAGAAATTTTAGCTACTTATTAGTCAGTCTGTGCTTCTTTTCAACTCCTGTGCTTTCTCAGTTTTTTGCCTCTTAGAGCTCCTCAAATCATTTGACATAGGTTTTTAAGATCAATATTTGCTTAACTGTGGAAACAGTGAGGTGCTTTAAAAAAAACCAAACAACAAAACTGCTGAATTGTAAATGGGGTGAAAAAACCTGCACAAAGTCCTGTCATTCTAAGATAGAGACACTATTTACTGAGAGACTGAAAGTGCTATGTACCAACCAGACTGTTGAAGTAAAAGCAAGTCAGTGTAGTCCAATATACTTTTAGTGGACTTCCACTGATAGGCCAGGCTTCAGCATAGTGAAAAAGACTCAAAACTTTCAAGAKTATTTGTGTACTCAAGGGTACACAAGCTGTGATATTCCTCAGAAAATTAAGAAAGCTATATGAGCAATTCTGGCCAACTCATATATATTTTGTCTTTATGCATGTTCTGCCACACACTATCAAAAACATATGCCCTCCTTTTTTGGAACTTCTGCTGAGACAAAGTATATTATGAGAAATAAAAAATATCCTATCAAAATTGTATTCTCCTAAATCTTATATTTATCAATCATAGGAAAAAAAAAAATATCTGTGGTACACATTCTTCTATAGTTCCTGTGTATCCAACAAGCATATATAAAAAATAACACTAAAACTGGGTAAAATAGATTTTAACTGGTGCTTTACTGGTCTTCCGTAGACCATGGATATTGGGTAGCTATTGGGCGGCAGAAGTCTGTGCTAGTGCTTTTTTACTGTGAAAGCAAGAAATATACCCACAGTACAATCATACTCTTATTTTGCTACYAGAGGGAACATTTCTTTTCTTGTGTCCTGACACAAAATTGAAGGTTTTGGTATAAGATGAGTTATGAGAACACTGTCTAAGAATTTAGAACTCCCTTCCAAATTCTTTTGTTTTGAAATAGCCCAAATAGGTGGTTTCATGGCAAGATAATTTCTGTTAATATCTGTGGAGAGAATTATAAYGTGTATCTTTTTATTCAGATTTAACAGCACATTTATGCTGGAATGGACATTACTGCAAGAAACCCACAGATTTATCAGATGCTGTCTGTCTGAAATTGGAAATAAGACACTGTAAAATGCTGAACCTGTAAATACAATGTAAGTATTTACGTTTTTAAGAGCCCAAATGAGAAACTGGGACTCTAACTAGCCAGTGGGAATTAGGGCTATAAGGAGGAGGTGATCATTGACAAAAATATTTGTGGAGAAATATCTTGTATTTAAATGTAATTATACAGTGGTATCTTTAGCAAATAAAAAATTTAAAGTTACAGTATGAGAAGAATTTATATCCTTCCACAGGAGAAGCAAAGGCAATATACCTTAATTTGAAGGAAATTTACTACTTAGCAACGTACAGTTACTAGCATGTAACAGCATAATTCTTATTCTAGGCGTTAGAGGGCAATGATACTTTCCCAAACATTAGTTCATTAAGTCATTGCCATGGCATTCAAAGATTCTCATCTAAAAGGTGCTAATACATATGGAAAGTGCTAATATAGAAACAAGAGCAAACATTTAATTTAGGGTTTTTTATTCAGTTATAGAACACCATTTGGCTGGAATTTCAGTACTATGGTAACGGGAAACATTTCAAAGCTAACTTGTCTTAATTTCTATACCTAACGATCTTCTCTCTCTGCTCTGTTTCCCTTCTTCTCCCCAATATACTTTGTCTCCCATTTAAAGCAGCCATCTGCTAAAATTAGTGATTATATTACTTAATTACGCAGCATTTGAATATATTTTTATCATTATGCTGTCTTCCATTAAATATTATGTTTGTGGCTAATGGCATCTTTTTCTTATGTGTCGACAGCTCATTTTGTCAGATTTATTGTGCAATAACTCAGTATCTTACTAGCAATGTATCTCTACTACTAAGATTAATAATTCTCATAGAAAGCTGTTCACAGAAACATAGAAAAATGCCAGTGTTCATAATAGCAAACTCTTAGTTACAGAAGCATCCTAATTATATTTAGTTTCATTAAACTAACCATGAATAAATTACACATTGAGGGTGTATCAGAGTTCAAGTATGGCATGAAATTGATTTTATATTCTAGCACGATGTGCTTAGCACTTAAAAAGTTCATTCACAGAACTGTTCCTCTGAAAGCAGCAGTAAGAAAACACAAATGTTTTTGTGGGAGTTCACCCGCAAATTTGTTCATCTGCAACGTAAATAAGTCCTTTGATAAAAATCCCTTTTTTTCACTAAATAAATAATACCTAGGTCTCATATGCAGTTATGTGTCTCTTCCCTCTACATATTCAAGCAGTTCTAAAATTTTTGATGCATTTAAAATGACAGCACATCAGTGTAGTGGGGAAGTACTGTCATCTTTTTTTTTTCTTCTTTTTTCTTTTTTTTTTTTTTTTTTTTTTTTAATATGTAGGAAAGAAAGCTTGTAGAAGTGAAGAATCCCTGGGCTACAGCAACATCTGAGTCTTAGGTACCAGCATCCAGGATGGAAACCTGAAGCATGTGTTAACATGGAGATAGATGTCTCAGCATGGATTTCACAAGAAGCAAGAGCCAGCTGGTATCTGAACATTCCCTAAGTAATCATTGTTCAGCTGTCTGGAGTTAGTTAATACAGGAATTCTGAAGATTTATCAGGATTCATCTTAAATTTTTCATCTCTCATGCTTCACTAGACACCATGTGGATGTATCTGCCATGTGGGATGCATGGCCTASGAGTTGTCTGCTATTTTAATTTCTTCCAAAGAACACACCTGGGCTCATCCTTCTTCAAATATGACAAAGGAAGTTTTCCCTCCCTTTTTTTTAACAATGTATTGGTCAGAGACWTGGCCAGACAGTAGGAGATCAAGGTTTAATTTCCTGCCTGCCTAAGGAACTTCAAACACATTCTGTTATTTCCCAGGAAAGACACTTACCTTACAAACTGTTCAGCCCTGCTGAGGCTGTGTAACTAGGCAGAAGAGAATGAAAAATTAATTAGGCCAGAGAGAGAGAAAAATATTCACAATGCTCTGGAGCGCTGGTTTGGGCACGCAAAATGAATCCATGGGATGAATGTGAGGAAAGACTCACATGCAGCTTTCTATTGTGTGAAGTAACCATACTATATACAATCAGAAATGACTCAATCAGAAATACTACTCAAGATTTGAGCTGCTGACAGAAATTTGTTGCTATACAAGAAGACATATGCTAACATTTTTCCTACCTTTTAACAAACTCTTTTCATCTGTGCTATTCTAAACTCTCCTATTCATGTGTGCTCCCAACTATATTCCAATAAAGCACAGACCTTTCATAGGTATAGATGGCCGGAGAAAAAAATATGTTGTCTCCCACTCCTGCATTACCAGTTCTCAAATTTGCCTTTCTGCATGGGTGGAAAGGTATCCACTTACCATTATGATGTTCTGGAGAAAATTACCCACTCCAAAGCAGTCAAAAAAATTACAAAGGGTTTATAAAGATTAAAGTAGTGGAATTGAAAGAAAGGCATGCTTAGTCTACTTATACTAAGATCAAATCCAAATCATCTCTCTTTCCTTTTCTATCCAGATAACAAGCTTATTTTCCAACATGGTCAGAGACTCAGTACTGTGCTCAGCCTCTGCAGGAGAGAATCCTGGATTAGAGAGGGATGTCAGCTTTTATATGCRGTCTTTTTCTTGGATTATATGCAGTTCAATTCTACCTTTCTACATAGATTATTGATTCCTGAGGTGATGCCAATGCTCTCGCTCCCCCATTATGATCCACCCTCTCCTCTTTAAATGTTAGTATTACTTTGGCAGGCCAGGTGCTATCTCCTGCTCTGCTGTTTTTGACAAAACTAACAGTTACTGCTAAACATTGAAAGGTTTTCACACCTGCCCCTCCCAAGTGAGATGGCATGTAAATCTCAGGATGAAGGTCTTCTATGCAAATAGATATTTTTTTTCAATCATGAAGATCACTGCTCATTATTTATACAAACCTGTGTATGGAATGAATACATGCAGCTCTTTACTAGCTGCAGATTGGAACTGGAAAGGATATTAACTGATTCGGCTGCATACGGTGTTTGGGACTGGCTTCCAGTACATCTTTCAGGTATACTGCAGCAGTGAATTTGCCTTCTCGAATTGGAAGAAAAAAACCCAAAAGGATGTAATTTTTTTAATTTTTTTTTTCTTCAGAAAATCAAAGTTCATATCAAAAAGATTTTTAGACTTTGATCTTTTGAAAACATTTTAGTTCAGTGACAGCTAAGCCCTGAAATCAAACTTCCCCCCCCAAAAAAAAAAAAATTAGAATCATAGAATCATAGAATATCTCAAGTTGGAAGGGACCCATAAGGATCATCAAGTCCAACTCCCTGCTCCTCGCAGGACTACCTAAAACTAAATCATATGACTAAGAGCATTGTCCAGATGCTCCTTGAACTCTGACAGGCTTGGTGCTGTGACCACTTCCCTGGGGACCCTTTTCCAGTGACCAACCACCCTCTCAGTGAAGAACCTTTTCCTAATGTCCAATCTGAACTTCCCCTGATGCAGCTTCATTCCATTTCCTCGTGTCCTATCGCTGGTCACCAGAGAGAGATCAGCACCTCCCYCTACGCTGCCCCCCTTGAGGAAGTTGTAGACTGCAATGAGGTCACCCCTCAGCCTTCTCTTCTCCAAGCAGAACAAACCAAGTGACCTCAGCCGCTCCTCCTAAGTCTTGCCCTCAAGACCTTTCACCATCTTGATCGCCCGCCTCTGGACACACTCTMATAGTTTGATGTCCTTCTTATATTGAAGTGCCCAAAACCACACACAGTTCTCGAGGTGGGGCCACATCAGTGCAACGTAGAGTGGGACAWTCACCTCCCTCGACCAGCTAGCTATGCTGTGCTTGATGCACCCCAGGACACGGTTGGCCCTTTTGGCTGCCAGGGCACACTGTTGACTCATATTCAACTTGCCATCAACCCAAACCCCCAGATCTCTTTCCGCGGGGCAGCTCTCCAGCCTCTTGTCCCCCAGTTTGTACATATAACCAGGATTACCCTGTCCCAGGTGCAGAATCCGGCACTTGCTYTTGTTAAATTCCATGTGGTTGGTGATTGCCCAGCTCTCTAGTCTATCCAGATCTCCCTGGAAGGCCTCTCTACCCTCAAGGGAGTCCACAGCTCCTCCTAGTTTAGTATCATCAGCAAACTTACTTAATGTATATTCGATTCCTGCATCCAGATAATTTATAAAAACATTAAAGAGCACTGGCCCTAAAATTGAGCCCTGGGGAACCCCACTGGTGCCTGGCCACCAGCCTGATGTAACCCCATTTACTATAACTCTTTGAGCCCGAACCGACAGCCAATTATTCACCCAACGTATTATGGACTTGTCTAGCTGTGTGCTGGACATTTTGTCCAGAAGGATACTGTGAGAGACAGTATCAAAAGCTTTGCTAAAATCCAAACCCACCACATCTACTGGCTTCCCTTGATCAGCTAGATAGGTGACCTTGTCATAAAAGGAACTTAAGTTAGTTAAGCAGGACTTTCCCCTTGTGAACCCGTGCTGGCTATGACCAATGACTGCATTGTCTCTCAAGTGGTTTTCAGTAACTCCCAGAATAACCTTCTCCATAATTTTGCCGGGCACTGAAGTGAAACTCACAGGCCTGTAATTACCATGGTCTTCCTTCTTACCCTTCTTGAAAATTGGGACAACATTTGCCAGCTTCCAGTTGACTGGGACCTCTCCAGATTCCCAAGACTGCTGAAAAATAATGGAGAAAGGTCCCGCGATGACATCAGCCAGCTCTTCCAGTACCCTGGGATGAATGCCATTGGGCTCYATAGACTTATGTGCATCCAGCTGGAGCACCAAGTCTTGAACAAGTTCAGGGTCGGCTGGGAGTTTATCATCCCCTCAGTCACGGTCTTCCAACACARGGCTCTGGAGGTCCCAGGGCCCATCATCGACATTAAAGACAGAGGCGAAGAAGGCATTAAACGTCTCAGCTTTGTCTATGTCCCTATTTGTGAGGGGACCGACCTCATCCAGTAATGGACCAATGTTATTCCTGATCCTCCTTTTGCTATTAACATATTTTAAAAAGCCCTTTTTGTTGTCCTTCACAGTGCTGGCCAGCTTGAACTCTAATTGAGCATTGGCCACACAAATTTTCTCCCTGCAGTGGTGAACAGTGTTTCTGTAATCCTCCCGTGTCGCCTGTCCTTGCTTCCAATGTCTGTACACTTTCCTTTTCCACCTAAGTTCTAGAAGATCCCTGCTCAGCCAAGCCAGCCTTCTGCACTGCTTGCTTGACTTCAGACACTTTGGAAGTGCCTGCTCCTGCACTCTTAAGAGATGGCTCTTAAAAAGTGACCAGCATTCATGGACCCCAATACCTTCAAAAGCAGGTTCCCAGGGGATCTTACTAACTAGCTCCTTCAGCAGCCCGAAGTCTGCTCTCTCCAGTTTTTCTCCTATCACCAACGATTTGAAACTCAACTACTTCATGGTCACTGTGACCAAGACAGCCACCAATCACCCACAACTCCCTCTCTGTTTACAAACAACAAATCTAGGAGGGCACCTTTCYTAGTCATCTCCCTTATAGTACCTGCGCCAAGAAGTTATCTTCAACGTGCTTCAGGAATTTCCTGGGCCTGTTTGTGTCTGCTGTATGGTATTCCCAGTTGATGTCTGGGAAGTTAAAATCACCGATAAGGACAAGGGCAGCTGATCTAGTGATATCCCTTGATTCCTTGTATAATAATTCATCGGTGTCGTCGTCCTGGCCGGGTGGTCGATAGTAGACTCCCACAACAACATCTGCTTTATTTGCTTTCCCCTTCATCCTTACCCAGAGGCTCTCAACCATGTTGTCACCAACTGCAAGTGCCATACAATCCAACCTCTCCTTTACATACAGCGCCACCCCCCCCACCTCGCCTGTCCTGCCTATCCCTCCTGAAGAGCCTATAACTGTCCATCATGGCACATCAGTCACAGGACTCATCCCACCAGGTTTCGCTTATGCCAATGATGTTGTAGCTCTGGCACTGGGCCAAAGCTTCTAGCTCCTCTTGTTTATTCCTCATGCTGCGTGCATTAGTATAGAGACATTTCAAATGTCCTCCAGTGTACTCAGCACATTGTGGAGCAGACTGATGGACCTTGCTAGAACATCATCCCTCAAACATTGGCGTGCCACCCCATGGCTTATCTCTAGCGAGCCTGTTTTTATCCCTTTCCCCCTTCAAATGTAGTTTAAAGCTCTTTCAATGAGCCCTGATAACTCTTGTGCAAAGATCCTTTTCCGTCTTTGAGAAAGGTGTACCCTGTCTGTCGCCCACAGGCCTGGTGTTGTGTAAACTGACCCGTGATCAAAAAAACCCAAAATTCGGCCGGCGACACCAGTCACAGAGCCAGGTATGGATCTGCTGGGTCTGCCTGTTTCTTCCCTTATCATTCCCTGCAACTGGAAGGATAGAGGAGAACACTACTTGTGCTCCTGACCCCTTAACCAGTCTTCCCAAGGCCCTGAGGTCTCTCTTGATCACACTTKGACTTCTTATTGCAACTTCATCGCTGCCTGCCTGAAAAAGCAATAATAGATAATAATGAGGGCCGTACCAGGGTAGGAAGTTTTCTCGTCACATCTTTAACCCAGGCCCCAGGGAGGCAGCAGACTTCCCTGAGAAGCGGGTCCGGTCTGCAYATTGGGCCTTCTGTTCCCCTCAGAAGAGAGTCTCCTATGACAATGACCTGTCTTTTTTTCTTTATGGAAGTGGTTTTGATGCAGGGTGTAGGCCAACTTAACCTCRGCAACACCTCCAACCTAGATAAACCATCGTCCTCGTCATTGTTCGGTTCCACTTGCAGAGCCTGGTACCTGTTATACAAGGGCATGTGGGAAGGTGGGGTCGTCACAGAGATGATGCGCCTGTTGCACTGGGCAGGAACTTGTTGCCATTGCCCCCTATCCCTTAAGTCACCATGTTCTGCCAGGTGGAGAGAGGATAGGGGATCCTCCCTACCACGTGTCCTGTCTRCCYGACAGGTCTGTCCCAGGGATRGTAGGGTGCAGATCCAGTAGTCGATCTCTCTCTCAGAYTYCCTGATACTCCTCAACCTRCTCACCTCSTCCCGGAGCTCTGCCACTAGGCTGRGGAGTTCCTCTACCTGGGCGCACCTCCCACAGGTGTGCTCACTGCTGCCRTCCGGTACTGGCACAAGAGCAGGGCACAGCCTGCAGCCTGGCACCTSGGYGGCAGCGTGTTCCCATCAGAGCTCTGTCTGCGAAGCTGCGTCAGTTGTGGTGAGTTTAGAGAGGCCGTGGCTTTCTGCCGGGTAGGTACCACTGCTCCCTGTTCGAGCCGGCAGAGTTACAGCGCCCTTCCTGCGCGAACTGCCGCGCCACGCCCTGGTGGCTGCCGCTCCCCAGGGGTTTCTTTTGTACGTGTTGCCCGCCGTTGCTCCTGGCCCCGCCCAGGTCTCGTCACGCGAGCTGCGGGCTCCTGGTGGGTCTCTCCGCTCCCCTGAGGTTTCCCTGGTTCAGGAAACCCCCCTGTGCACCGCGCTGGAGCGATCCGCTCTGGATTGCGGAGCAACCGGAGCTGCTCGCTGGGCGACTGAGACGTATATTACAAAATAAATGTTTATTCAGAGCTATGTAGTACTTTTCTGAGGTGGGAAAACTCACCAGAATTTAACACTTTCCTTTGAATGGTACTGACTTTGGCAAATTGACGCTTTGGGTAAATGTTCCATTGACAAATTTCTAACCAGCTCTATCAATAGCTAAACCTATACATTATAGATTATTAATTTTTATTTCTAATTATTAAAATTATTTCTGTTATCAGAACATACAGGAGCTGTAGTCCTGGACTGCAGAATCTCAGGTGTTATATCAGCAAAGATAATTCATGTAGACATTTTGCCATCTAAATATAGGTGACTGAAGTACAGACCGATACAGATCACACAGGAATGACAAAGGATAAGAAAAAAAAAAAAAAGTGTTTTTGGTCAGCTTCCATGTGATTTGAGAAAGTACGGAGGTATCATCACATTGTAAGTGTAACCGCTGAAGATATTTATGGAAAAGCAGCCCGCTTGCTGTTCATCCTGTAGCATCGCTAAAATGTACAGGTGATGGCTCAGATGGTTTAACAGTTCTCCCCTGGAGAAGGCGACAGTGCCATTTCTGCCATCTCTTTCAGCCTTAACTTGGAACCACATGAGTCTGCCTTCCTCTTTTGGACTGATGTCTGCCAGAATCTTCACTGAAGTGTTCAGTTCACTCATCTGATGGAGAACTGCTCTGTGTTGCCAGGTTGCTTTTCTGTCATTTCAGGAAGCTGAAGCAGGTCAGTGCAAGAGAGGGAAGGGCAACATGCCTCTGTAATCAGGGAGGAAGCGAAGGCAATGAAACCAGCACATCTCCCTTTTTAGAGTGAAAAATCAGCTTAGCCCAAGCTGTAATTCCTAACATCATGCTTAGTCTCTGTTCCCGCTGAACTTCTCTCACCTCTTTAAGCCTAACCTAACCATTTTTAATGGGGCTATTGGTGGGCATCACAGAAAATGAAAGTTCTAAGGAGTATTTTCAGTTTCCTGTTAGAACAACAGGAAAATAAAACTTTTTTTTTCATGAAGTTTCGTATCAGTAAACCACAAAAAAATCTTAATGTAGCTTGCCTCAGTAGTAAAGCCAGCTATGCCCAAGCATTTCAGAAGAAACAGAAGTGCAGGGGAATGTGATATTTGAAAGTAAATGAAGTTCTGTGTTGTGAAGACTCCTTACGGCTTCACAAAATACTGAACAATCACAATAGTGTGCACAGGATATTCACGGAGCAAGGATATTATTAATGCCTAAACTTTTGCTATGACCAACATCCTTGTTCTTCCCCAGCTTTTTATAATCTTTTTTTCTGTAATTGAAGAACCACAATACACACTGTTTTCTCTTGCACAATGACAAGGGGAAACCTGAGTAACAATACAGAGCTACTTTTCTCCCTTTGCATTTCTATACAAAAACTCTATGGCTTCCCATAGRTACCTGCGGTTTTGTCATACCTATTATTTGTTCATGAAAGACAGCTCAGATTCATTTTGTTTTATGGGAGTGACTGAAAGCAGTTTTGATTATCTCAGGGCTGAGAAAGATCGTTGAAAAAAATTCCTCTAATAATATTCTCTGGTGTGCTGCGATCCATGCACAACGAACACATGAATCTTATGGGACAGTCACTTTCAAACCTTACCTTTTAGTTCTAAATATCATCAAGGAAATAAAAATAAAACAAATGCAAATTTTTCAAGAAAATGAATACTTCCATAAATTTTCAAAGTGTTTTGTTATAAAACTCATCTTCATAATGCTAGAGGCAATTTTAAATGGTTTTATTTCTATAGCTCCCTGACAGTATTGTTGGGTAATGAATGCCATGATTGGGAAGCAAAAATTGGCTACTGTTCCTACTGTGAGTACCCCAGAGGTTACACATAGTAAGCATCTATGCTACGGCAGCCTATTTTAAAGTCTATAAAACCAGCCCAAAGCCACTCCATCCTATTTACACACGATGGATATTTTGTGATTGTCAACATCTCTAGTTGAAACATTATGCTTATAACTAATGAGTATTTTTGTACACCTCATTCTGAATGTCATTCTTTACCCTACAGCAATCATTGATGATCATTATGTGGCAGCTGAAGCAAAAATGCACCTGAAATAGCCAGTTAGAATTGTTTTTAAGATACCAGGAGAAAAAGAAAGTGTTAACTTTTATTTCCATATCAGTCAGGCAATGCAATATAGTTTAGATTTGTTTTTCATCTTCTTGCTTATTACTTTTGAGTTGCTTTGTAAGTTGGAAGTCCATCTGCAACTGTTCAGTTTTCATCTAAGTAGTCATCTTGAAATTGATTTAATGTGAAATGGGAATATAAGCACCTATATAGCAGGTTGAAAACCAACCAATGCTGTCTTACATTTTGATCTCAGGTTTGAAACTAAGCATTCAGATACCAGCACGAGAAATGCCAACTTTTGAAATTAAGGTGATCAGCAGTGTTTAGTGTATTGAGGCAATAAGCCACAGATTTAAATCAAGGTATTGAATGGAACAGGTGCTGACCTACATTGTAGAATGAAAATTGAAGTGAAATATGTCTAAGTGAAATGTGACAATTGCTATAAAACAGAGTGTAACAAGCAAAATGTAGCCTTCCTGAGGACACTACGGTGACACCTGTTGAATCTTTTCTGATTTGATATCTTCATTAATGACCTGGAAGAGGTAATAAACAACATTTTTAGCTACTACCTTGCCAACTGATCTAAATACTGCTAAGAGTAGAGGAATATCCTGAACGTAAGTTGAGAATGAGCAAAAAAATAACAATGAGATGCAGCTTGGAAAAAATGAATACTGGTAGTTTTATGGTAAATAATATGAAACATTTTCCACACAGGTGAGGGTCAGGAGGATGACTCTAGAAATGACAATGAAGTTCAAGGTAGCAGTAGACACTTTGTTAAAGGAGTTTTCACATATGTGGAAAGAAATCTGAAGTTTTTGGTTTTTGCCTTCATGTGCATGAAAACATGGTAATAATTCCATTTATGTGACTTTGATATGAACATACCTAGAATATACGGTTTGCTTGTTTGGGTTTTTTTCTTTGCAAGAGAGGTATTGACAGATAAGAATCTAAATGGAATAGCAACAGATTATTTAATAAGGGAGCTGGAGGCATTATCTTATAATGTGTTGCTTGGCTAAGCAATGCCTGAAGG
>JAYKAV010002408.1:499028-560989 GCA_035582835.1 Phoebastria nigripes
AAGAATAGATGTGTGTGGGGAAAAAAAAAAAAAAAAAGAATGGAACAGCATTATATAAAATGTGATAACTAAGAGAAATGGCTATAAAAACTAAAGCACTGGCTGGATGATAGACACATTTTTCTGAAACTGAAAGCAGTTAGACAGCAAAATAATTTCTTAATAGAAATGGTGGACTTCCTGTGCCCCAAAACACCCTGAAGTGTGTCATGGAAAAAAAAAATAAACTGTATTAGAATTGCAGAATCTAATATTTTCCCTTGAATTCCTGATTTTTATGATTTATATCTGTTGCCATAAGTGACTGTGCCATTTTTTTCACTTATAATTTGAATTAGTATGATGCATGAAACAGTGCTGTAAAATGAAAAGCATACAACATCTTGGGGGAAAAAAATTATCAAAATTTGTTTTAAAACAGAAGTTTCTGCCAGTCAGATCCAGATCACCATAATTCAATGATGGAGTTGATCATAATTGTCATTATTGTGGGCTTTTTAAATACTTCAGACRTTTTCAGAACCTCTTTAGATCAATGAGCATACATTTCTTTAGTAGTAAAGTGGCAAAGTCTTTACTGTGGTGTTTGAGATATTTGTATAAAGTATTTTAATACTATTCACCTTGAAGGTTATGGGGGAAGAAAATGAGATTGCATGATTAAAACTCTAAGAAGTAACCATAAGGCATATTGAGTTTGATCCTTAGGCCCTTATTTGTACACTAGAATTGTACAAATTGCATTTCTTGATGCTATTAATACAACTAAAGTGATACAACCACTTCTAGAACGGAGACAATTTTATCGGTTCACAGTTCCTTTGAGAGCAGTAATTATTTTCCTGTGGAAAAATAATTATAGCACTAGAAAAAATTTAAATGTGATTGATGGAGCTGTAACAAGGTTCTTAAGAAATAGGCCATTCAGTGTTGTGCAGGATGAATCCAAACTTTCAGGTCCATTGCATTTCTTGGAAGAACATGAAGAATGAGAATGAACATGGACAGAATGACTGCATACTTCACCGTGTGTGTGCTCACAAAACAGGCTGTGTGCCTGAATGTACCGTGAATGAGAAAATGTTTGTATGTATGGATGATGAAGACAGGAAGCTGCAGCCAGTGAGGAATAGAGATGTGCCATGGCAGAAAGCAAGTGAAAAGTCCCAAAATACAACCACCCTGCTATATGGAGAGGAAATGAATACCTTTACATAGGGGAGGAGAAGTTTGACTGAATCAGACAGAACTTCTTCCCAGAATACTTCTTAAACGATGTAAACCCACTGATCCTCAGCCACAAGAACTTGTCCCCATTCTGTCCTCTGTGTTTTGCATAGCTGTAAGAAAAGAAGAAAGGAGCTGATCAAACTGAGAAAACAACCTTGGTTTTTTTTTCTGATGACAAGTAGGATTACATTTTTTCCCCAGTAAATAGTAAGTTCACTGAAAAAGAAAGTTATGAGGGACTACAAAAATACACATACTCACTTAAAGTGAGCAGTCTCAGAAAAAAGCCAAAAACCTGATTTTTTTTCTTCTTGACTTTTTGTAAGTTTTACTTTAGAATACGGGAGTACAGATGTGTTTAGAGTCATTATCCTTCAAGCAAAGTACTTTAAAAACTTATGTAAAATGAAAAAAGGCTTATTAAGGTTAGAAAACAAAATATTCCATTTCAAGGCAAACAAAATATTTTGGTTAACTAACAGATATTTATAATTTTTCTTCATGGAAGAAAAAAAATCTGAACAAATACAATACTACTTCTCTATTTTTCTAGTTTGGCTTCTCTTTTTCCTTTAAAATCCTAAGAACTGTGGTAGGTGTCCTTCTGTTAAACTGTAACACCTGCACAGAGAACATTCTTAAAATACTGCTCCCTTTTAAAGAAGCCAAGCAACTTCCATTTTTACTGAGTTAAGAGACAATTGGTAATATTTGGAATTGCGCAGGCTTAGGGTGTTTTCCTGACTCTTTGTGTAAGGCAGTGTTTCTTATTTAATTCATATGTTTCACAAATAAAGAAAAGAAAGACATTGAATGGATCAAGTCTTTTCAGAGCAGTCTTTACTAATGTAAAATTTGATTAAACTTTGAGTGTAGAGTTTACCCAAAGAAACCCTGTTCTTTAACAAAAAAATGAAACACAAGGAAGAAAAATTGCTATCTGCAATGCTGAGAGAATATACTGAATTGCACACCTGAACTGAAAACAGGCATGTAACTTCTTGCAATTTTGCCTGTTAAAACATGGTATTATCTCAGTCCTCTGCTTTTGCTCTTGTTATTCTGCTAAGGAAAGGTCCTGTGAGGAATCAAATTATTTTGAAATATTTAATAATGATTGTATAAATTGTATATATTTGTCATGTATGGACACTAGTAAAGTTTACTGGAAGAATTCAGTGTGTGCTCTTAGGCTTTTGGACTTGGTACAAAGCCAGTTCTTTCTTGCAGGCCTCGAAATTGTCTGCAGATATACTTACCAGATAGGTTTCAAAGTTTTAAGTCCAGGCTCTGATAAGGCCTTTTTGTACTGCTGGTATATGTCACGAGTTGTTGAGGAAATTATAGAAAGAGTTCCCCAAACCATGGTATAGATTTGGAAAGATAAAAGGGTTTCTTTGTATCTCAGGGACAAAAATAAGGTAAGGCTGTCAACAGAGAACTCAAATGAAAAGCCTTTTTAAAAAGTCAGGAGTGATGACTGCTCAGTTCCTAGATGGGTACTTCTGATTTATGAACCTGCTTGGAATACGAGGAGTTGGATGTACTTCAGCTCTCTACTCCCCCAGAGGACTCCTAGGTAGCTAAAATGAACTAGACGGGTAAAGTTAATTGCCTTCAGGAAAGAGCTCAGACATACTGTTTTTTCAGAACAAGTCCTGCATACTTCAGCCAAGACAAATATAGTGTACATTTATGCAGCACCTTTAAAAAAAAATCCCTAAATTTCCTTCTAGACTTTAGATAGAAATTATTTCAATTGTCACTGAACTGCTATAAAATTATTTTAATATATACTTGCAAAATATCTCTACTATTCTACCTGCCTGAAGGGCCTCATGCTAGAGTTTATATATATAATGTCCCTTGAATTCTAAAGATCACTTTAATCAATAAATTTTACAAGAGGTTGATTTATGGCTAAATATAACCCAGTATCTGGGAAGGCCAGGTTGGATGGGGCTTTGAGCAACCTGGTCTAGTGGAAGAAGTCCCTGCCCATGGCAGGGGGGTTGGAACTAGATGATCTTTAAGGTCCCTTCCAACCCAAACCATTCTATGATTGTATGATTCTGTGATTCTATGATTCTATGAACTGTTGTCCAATTTGCCGAGACTTCACAGTTCACAGCCTATCATGGTCTAATACTGAACCTAAGTATTGCCTGTGCAATTTTTAGTTTCGTCAAGTTACACCTTCAAGGTGGATCGTGACTGTGACAGTGCCTGTGATAGAAACATTCCATCATGAGGCCAGAGTACACACCCTAAAAAGGCTTTTGATTTGTGTGAGTAGAAGAAGGATTTTTATTGGGTTAGTAAGGGTAACAGTAAGCATTGAAGTTTTTACAGGTTTTCAGTTTCTCATGACTGTCTGAAGTAAGTAAGCATGTAAATTGGAAAAGATCAGAAAATAATTCTATCATAATTCATAGGCAGAAAATTTTGATGTTTTTTGTCAGTAAAGACTATGAAGTTACATGAAACAGCAAGGTGACTGCTGCAGAGGTATCAGAAATATGTCATGCTATTACTTGTAATAATCCATGTGGATAATCTGATTGTCTCAGCAAAGGCTGTAGGTGTTTTCTTTCTTAAACATTAAGTCATAGCTCCCAACATCTTAATATTTAGTACTTTCTTTTTGAGAAAGCAATTAAAAATTAGTTGAAATGTCCAGTTTTTATCTCAAAGGTCAGTGATGCCTTGAACCACAGAATTGCTATGTTTCTGAGAGAGATTCATTATTACACAGCTGAAAGAGAAATAATACATTGTTTACTGACTATTTTCAAGGCATCAGTGAAACCACTATTTTGAATGTAGATAATTGTTCAATACTTGCAAAAGCTAATGCTAATATTGACCTTGGGAGATACCATTCCATCTAAAAATCAGTGAAAACTAGAATATTTTATTCCAGTTTTATACTCAATTTAATTTCCAGTTTCAAATTTCCAAATTCCAGTTTCCAAATGTACACTACAGAGAGTCTATACCATTTTGTATACAAGATTACTTAATAAGAGTTCTCAATCACTTTTCCATCTGAGAGAGGAATTTCAGAAGATATGCCATTCCATCAGTCTTAAATTTATGGAATTGCATGGGCAGTTCAAATGCAACATCACTGAAAATATAAATATGAAAGAAAGGTGTTGTTTCCTTTAAAGACTTCAAGATTTCTCCCCCTTTTAGCATGGTTTTCCATATCTTTCACCTGGAAGGGTAGTCACCCAGTGTGTGAGATTAGACCTAGTGCCTCAATAGATTCTTAAGAGCAACATTTAGAACCTTAAAACTGTTTATCAGGTTTGGATCAAAGAGAAACTGTTTTAGAGGAAACACTAACACAGTACTGGGCTAAAGCAAAGCTAAAAATAAAATCGATCTATTGTCTCTATGGCTTGAGGTTTTCACCTGGAAAAGGAGCATCTCAATTTAAAACCTTTTGAAAAGTACACTGACACAAACTTGTTCCAAACGAGTTTTATAGCTTGATGCGTAAGTTGCTTTTTGGGGGTTTTTGGGTGGTGGTGGTGGGGGTTTTTGGAAATGTTTATAACCTCAAATAGAGTATAGTCTCTGTTGGCAACAGCAAGGGCAGGTGGCTCCCTAAGGGAAGGGGAGCCAGGAGCCAAGCATGGTAACATCATCATCAGAGGCAGTGGCCTCACCAGCAAGGGCCCCATCCTGCAGCACTCGAGCGGGGCAAGCAGGCCAGGAGTGCTGATGGTAGCTAGCCTCAGCTGAGAGTCGTGATCATCAGAAAGGTCCACAGTGATAAGGTAGGTCCAAGGTCAAGCCAGAAAGTTGAGTCAGCAAGTCAGGATCAGGTCTGGAAACAGTAACCAAGGTCAACCACAGCCCAGTGATCAGCTGGCAAGTCCATAGTGATGAGGTCCTCAGTCTGCAGGTCAGGGTCTGGATCAACAAGGGATATAGTCAGGCACGAGACTGGCTGTGATGCAGCCGAAAATGTAGCTCAGGCAGGGGGCGAGGGCGAGAGCCTTAGCTTAAAAAGCAGCTTCTGAGAGAAGGCAGGGTAGGTCTCAGTGAGTCTTCTAGCTTTATTAAGAGCAGCTTTATTCATGGTCACTACCTGTGCTCTTTCTAAATTGGCCCTAATCCAGGGAGAGAAATCTCCAAGAATGGGGAAGATGAGCCCAGATCTCTGACAGCCTCTACCCCTCAACCAGAGTAAAAAGGTTGACCCCCCGTCTCCCAGGAGTCTGAAATTGGAACTGTTATTTTGAAAAGAGGCTTGATCAATCATTACACTGTTTTGTAGGTGTTTAGGGCCTAGCTTCAGGAGAAAGATGGGAGGTGCKATCTTGCAGAGGCAGAAATACCTTTTTGCAATTAAGGAAAAAGTTTCTTCTTTTCTGCTCCTGGAGAGAAGAAAGATTTAAAGTACACCTCTTTGTATCCTACTTTCTGTTGTCAGTGAGCTAAAAATATTTTAGGRAATCTAATTTTCTGATATGTAACTCTTCTAAGTATTTTTTTGTCAAGGAAGTCATGGTATTAAATTCAGGTTTACTGCTTCCGTTATAATGGCAAGGTATGTAAGAGCTAGCTACCGCAGTTCTGAGTGTTGGAAGACTCATGGTCTTTCATCCATGTAGTTCCTCTTCATTTGTTTAAATAAACAGGAGTGGAGTTTATAAGAAAATGGTTTACTGTGAGATAATAYCTGAGTCCATGTTTGTTTCTTTTCCAAACTGAAAATAGCCCTGCAGGGAAGAGCCCAGAAAATTTTGTATGGCAAAGGGATGATTCAGAAAACATTATCACTTGCTACTTAGACTGTGTCTAAACTGTGCACTACAACTTAGCTGCATGCTTGCACCTCTATGTTAGGTTAATTTGATTTTACTATATGTTTAAAATACTAATCTCAATTAAACTGATTTATCCTGCCTGACTGAAAAACAGAGGAAGCACTGACAGAAGGAAAGGCAAGTAGAGGGTATCAGAGGTCCCTTATTAAACTTAGTGACACTAATGCTCTCCCATGAGTACAATTAAAGGTAAAGTGAAATGGTGGGACACTATATACATAAGCAAAGAATTGGCTGATAGGCAAGAAATCATTTCAGTAAAATAACAAGAAACCTGTTCCTCTGAGACGTGCTGTGGAACTAACATGCATAATTTTTCATCTGTCTCAGAAATTTTGCAATACTAATAGACCATATAGGAAAAGAAAATCATTAAGTGTCCAGGAATGAATCCTTGCCTATTTAGCAACATTATGAACGGAAAATAATCCTCTTTAACAGTCTCATGTTTATTCTATTACACTGATAGTCTTATTAGTATGCTAAACAGTCTTAAATAATGTTATTTCATATTCAGTTTATTGTGAAATTGTGAATTCTAGTTTACTTAGTACAGTTTTAAAACCAAATGAAATTAGGATAGGAAATAAAATTAGAACATGCATTAATACTCAACTGCAGGTATGACACTTTTGTCTCTGAAGAGTTTATGTGTAGAACAGCCCAAATTAGGTCATGATTTCTATGCGAACAAATGATTTAAAAAAGGAATATTAACAAATCATCCATGTTATAGATCACCCTCCCCTCTCCCCTCCCTTCCCTTCCTTACATGTTTGCTTGTGTATTCTAGTTTTTTTAATAGATCTGTGTATGTATACATACACATATTTATAATAAAAATAAGACATCTATAAACACAATATAAATTAATATATTTATTATATATAATAATATATAAAACCTGATTTGTATAATCAAAGTGAAACAGTGCTTCTTTTTTATATTTACATTGGAATTAGTCCAAATTTACACCATATAACTCACTGATGAATGTTTCCTTTCCTCAGAAAAAAAACTTAGTGACTCTAAATGGATGTCTGCTTTCAGATTATTCYATGATAACTCTCTGAAACAGAACAATTGTTCTGGTGGATCTAAAATTTTCCTGTCTACTCTTTTTTTTTTTTTTTAAGGAACATTCAGCTGGTGTCACTAGGGAAAGCACCTGAACTTCTGCTGGCTAGCTCTTCTCCCAGTCCTTTTCTGTCCTGGTCCAAGTCTTACAAATTTTCAGTGTCAAGAAAATGTCAGGTTGAAAGCAGTCTGAGTAACATCTGACACTTTTCAATAGAATCGGTCAGCTTTCAGTGAAGATGGAACATAGTAAGATAGCAACACACTTAAATTAAGCTTTCAGAAAGGTACTACACTTCATGTTCAGCATTAGTTATGCACTCATTTGCATACTTCTAATATTTGCTAGCATTAGGCATAGTAAAGTAAGGAGTTCTGTGAAGGTGGCTAGAATATTAGGTTGGTACATGATATGCAGACTGCATCACCATGTGAAGATCTGTTTGGAATTATGCATGGAATAATCTAATTTGTTCCAGAGATAAGGAAAGCAGAAAATTGGTTATGCTTAATATTTYAGTTGCATTCAGGTGAGTTTTTCAGAGACTGTATGTGTGTATAAATATTCGTATCCTACCACTTCTGAAAGACAGGAGGATAGTTAGTCCCTTTTGTCCTCATTTCTTGCAAACAGAGGATTATAAAGTATGCACGTTTCATGAGAGAGCTCATTTTCAGGATCCGGATAATCTCAGGGGATTGTTCTCTGCATAAGAGTTGTTACAGGCTCTGAAAATAGCGATAGAGCTGGAAGAAAAAGGCAGACATTCCAGTTAGTGGGACCTGAGCCGTTTTTCCAATGTTTGAATCCTATCAGTACCACAACCAAAAGCTTCCAGATTTCACAAGCCAGCAATACCAGTTGACAATACACAAAGAAACTCCCTTTTGAAAATACGTTGCTTCCACAGCAAAGAATTCCCATTACTCCTTGCAATCAGGTAACCAAAACTGACATTCCTGGTCACTGCTGACCGTATTTGTGAACCTCACAAGAAGACCAGTGTCACCAAGCAGCAGCCGGGACTCCAGCATCCGTGGCCCTCAGGGGGCCTTCACGTACCAGAATTGTCATGATGGCCCTGGATCTCTGGAGCCTTCCTTTTTTCAGCAGCGCTGGGCTGTTAGTTTGGTTCAGTCTGTCTTGTGAAAACACGGCCTCAGAAGAGGTTAGCCAAAACATTTCCAAGTAATTCTTTTTTTCTATTGAAAAACTGTAGTTTCATCAAAATGCGTTGCTATTAGCAACTTGCCAGTTTTAATGAAGTATTTAGTAGGGAATGTTTCTCAGAGAGAGAAAGGAAAGGGGAGGGACAGGCAGGAAGAAAGGAGGGAAGGCAGTCAGGAAGGAAACCTAGCACAGCATAGTGAAATCTGAAACTCTCACAGGAGTTCTGTGAGAGTTTTATTAAACTCCCAGCTCTTTTGAGTTTGAGCTTCAGGTAAAGCTATTTAATAATTACTACTCCAAAGGGAAAAAGGGAAAGTGCTTGCAAAGAGGTTTGTCCTATAACCTAGTGCAGTATTTGCATAGATTGTCCCCTTCTAACTGGATAGAGGTAAGACTTGAACATCAAAATCTTTCTGCCAGGCAAGTGCCATAATGCGCCGGTCAGCTGCTCTCTTCTCACTTCGATTGCTCTTGTGCTTTTGGCAGGGGGGACAGGACAGAAAAAAATCCACATCTTTTTTGCACACTCATACCACTACAGAACAAAAACAACTGTTTGAATGTTAGAAATCTGTCGTGAAACAGGAATGTTTTTTCTTAGGCCCATCTGTCCTTTCTCCCAGTAACTTTGTTCTGTGTCTTCTTTCAATGTGTGTTTATTTTATTATTACTACTTTTATTATTATGATTATTATTATTATTATACCACATTGTTTCTCCATTCCACATTCTGTCTACCTTTTTTTCCTATTCCTGCTCTATTATTAGTTCTCTGCATTTTTCATCACCAGCCAGCCTTTTTCTCCTTTTTCTCCTTTTCCTCCTTTTTCTGCTTTCTCTCCTTCATCTCCGTTCTCCTCCTCTTATGGATCTCCATGTTGTGAAGGAAGGAAACAATAAAGCAAATGCAAGTAAAAACATACTGATACATCCATGTGGGACTTTGTAGAAGTAAATGCAATGAGCTTGTGATCTGCAGAAATAAAATCAATCAATTACAATTAAAATGCCAACCAGACAAAATGCAATATATTTTTCAATATTGTAACTCAAATATTTATTCAAAATGAATGAGTGATTACAGTATCTATTCCCCTGCATCTGTCTATCTTTTAACTGTTACAAAATCCATTCAGTTTCTTTAAATGAGAAATAGATTATATAAATATAGTATTTCATTACTGAGATTCATTCTTTTGTGAAATAGTTTTACTTTTTTGTAAACTAGTTTCCTAACGAGAGCTACTTGTAAACACTATTAGAATAAGACATGTCTGAAAAACATGTACAAATGACAAGGTACTGCTGCCAGTAGGCTTGGAGGGAAGATCCAGTGTACCTTGTATTACACTGAGAGATGTAATTTTTTGGAATTATTTATATATCAGKTTTTTTTACATGGATGTTATCATTCCTTGCAATCATTCCAGTCAGACAGGAACTGTACTTATCAGCAGGCCAATCGATTGGTTTAATATACAAGTTGGAGTAAGGTACAATGGGGTATAAAATTGCTTCTCCACAGATGAGGAGTCAATATCTCTCTTGCCTTTATTAACCCTTATTAGCTAATTACCTGGTTAGTAACTAATAGTTAGGCTTGGAGGAAGAGGTTTGGGGTTTGTTTTGTTTTTTTCACCAATCTTTTCTTTCTTTTGCATGGTAAATTTTCAGCTAGATCAGTCACTGAACCAGCTAAGTGAGTAGTCACATGAGCACGAATGCAAGAAAGGGGTAAGAACATGTGGGATGAAGGGGTCCCTGATATTTTGGTAGTTTGTAATATGTTTTGTCTTAATCTAAAGAAGAGCCTTACATAGAACCGATTTTTCAGCAGAAGAGGTGAACTTTTGTATGCAATCTTTTATCTGAAATTTTCCTGAGGTCAGACAGATCTAATATTGCCCTCTGATACTTTATTTTTCTTTTTCTTGTTTAGGACATAAGATGGTCATTGTTCATAATTAAAATAAGCATTACTTCACTTATTTGAAGATGAAAATCAATCTTTGCTAGACCAAATATCACACCCTGTACCTTTCCAGCTAACACTTCACTTCAGTAGGAGGTAAAATTCCCCCTGCCCTTTGTTAACTCAAGCTGTGATTCTGAGGGTGGATGAAGGAATACAACAGCCAGCAAAGAGAAACCATTACCTTCTTTCCCTCTTTCTGCCCCCTTCCCTACTCATGGTCAGGTGGCCCTAACCTTTTATTTGAGCTAAGTCTGTTGCTTATTAGGCTTTTTAAAGAACTAATTTAATTCACTCACTGGCAGGAAAAGTACAGATTCTTTGTCAATGAGCAGAAATGATTCCTGGAAAGTTTTGAGGAGGTCTGGAGTGGAGTAAGGGAGAGTGATGGGAACAAGTGGTTTGGAGGAGGAAACGTAGGACTGGGACATTTCCACGGAGGCAAGAGAAGAGAGGGGACCTCTCAGACAAGGTTACAGGAGAAGGTTTGATTGCAAAAGACAGTAGTTATGTTGGTTCAGGTTGCTGCGATACAGCAGCTGCCTTGTGCCTACTTCTTTGTGAAATGCCTGTGTTTTGGGTCAATCTGTGAATTAAAAAAACTTGCTTAGGATAGGATAATTAGCTGTTTACTGGCTCCTGACATAGAGCAGTCCTGACGTTAGTCAGCCACTTGAAGTGACAAAGGATTTGGGGAGAGGGGGACATCAGCAGCTTTCTTCTCAGGTTATACCATTATGTTCTTTTCCTCAATAGGTCAAAATGAAACAAAACGTTGTGTTTGACTAGAAGTATTTTTCTTGTAGTTTTTTCACCATGATAAGAAATAAGGCATCTTGACATTTTGGTTTGAGTTAAACTTGAATCTTACTTACCAGTCTCCAAACCAAAAATTTCCCCCATCACTTTTGTCCCTTACTTTTTATTTCCTCTGCATCTTCATGTCAAGTATCTAAAGGGCAGAAGATGTCTTCTAGCTGTTTTGTTCCTGCCAAAGGCCAGAGACATCTAGATTAAATACGTACTGAAAAGAATAATATTTTTATTTGGGTTTAGATTAAATTTAAACTCACTTTCTGCTAAGCAGTCTAGTGCCCTCTTCAGTATCCTGGCTTCTTATTTAGAACAGAAGAGTTACTAGCTACTTGTTGTGGATTGCAGGAAAACAAGCTTCTGAAATGTTATGACAGATACAAAGTATTGTTTCTTTTCATTCTTTTCTGTGCTGAATAAAAAAAAAATAAACACTTCTAGAGATGTATAATGATAAAGGCAGCAACCTATGCAGCTGTCTGTCTTACTTACTAGATTTCTTCAACCAAATTCAATGAAGAATGAGTTATGTGAGCTCATGTGTCTGCTTTCCCCATTGAGATGCCAAAGTCAGGATGAGTGAGTGCATGATTTGAGAGCACGCATTTTAGGGATAAAAATAGCTCTTGCTGGTAAGTTTGCACACAGATACATAGGCAGAACATGAGCAAACACATTAATGAAATAAAATCAAGCTTGAATAGAAGAAGCAAGTTTCTGCCTTAGGAAAGGCTTTGTTTGCAGAGTAGTTGGCCGTTCCTTTGAAATAATGTGGTTACACTGACTGGCACTAATAGCCACGGTCAGAGGAATTTCAGATCGAAAAGCAAACGAGGCAGAACAAAGTAAGTAGGACAAAGGTGTTGCCAAGTCCCCTCCTTTCAAACACAGGAGGATGTGTCAGTGTAAGAATGATGTGTTCAGATCTGCTCAGCCATACCAGGAGCACCAAACTGCAGGTTTGATCAGAGATGGAGAAATTATCCGTACTGAGAGGTTTGCTTCTTTATAAAATTGGGGCTGAGGCAGGTGACTCGCTTTAGCTGAAGGCTTCTCCGGCTGTCTTGATTTTTATACAGCTCCTAAATGCGTTACAAACTCATCCTCATAACAGTAAATGTCACAGTGAATGACTCAGAGCTAAGTTTGTTATGTTGTCAAATGCCTGCTTTTCAAAGACAGCCTGCTTGTTAATATAGTGGCAGACATACACAATTTTATGGGGTTGGTTTTGTTTTGGGTTAAGGGGGTTTTTGTGTGTGTGTGGTTTTCTTCCTATGTCCATAGCTTGAGATGGATGGCAGACTTACCTTGGAAACAAGAAAATCGTAAAAGAGTGCTCAGAAGGAAGACATGGACTCCATTGAATCAGCTGGGTTTTGCCCAAGACTACTGGTAGGCAAGACTTACAGTTTCTGAAGTTTATGACCATTTATTTGTGCATGTTTGTGTTTGCAGGAGTCCACAACAAGAGATGCACACAGTGCTGCCTAGGTTTGGGCTACACAGTAAATTTTAATGTGCTAACAGACGGTACTTTATTCGTGGCCACACTCTTTACTTGCAAATGCAAAGCACTTCAGCTTCAGGGTAAACAAAGTCACCTTCCTTCTTTTCCTGCTGGTAAAAGTTCCTGGATTCCAGCTAATGAAGTAACTTTCCTGTGGGCCTGGATCTTCAGTTGGTTAGTTTCTCCACCTAAGGAAAGCCCAGCAAGGCCCTAGCAATCATCTCTGTGTTTGACCTGGAAATTCTGTCCCACAGAGAAGAAATAAAAGGTTTTTTCTTGTTAGTGCAAGTGAAATCAGCCACCTGGAGAAGGCAGAATCAAGGACCCCGTGGACAACAGTCTTCCCAAGACAGCTGTTTCTCCCCAGGATTCTTTCAAATGCTGTATATGTTAATCTGTAATTCTAAACCAATCACAGTTGTCAGCAGCAGGATATAATCACAACTGTCATTTTATACCAAACACCCAGACAGTATGCAGAAAACTGTAATGAGCTATTTTATATTTATCATCAAATCTAAGAAATATCAGTGACCATTCTCATTCGTTATGTAACGTCTTTGAGTTGCCTTTTAGTTCCTTTCCTTTGAAGAACAAGTTAAAAAGAGGTTACTCAATCATTGATAAAGAAAAAGGGTTTTTTTGTTTGTTTGGGTTTTTTTTGTTAATGTATTTGCCTTGGAAAAAATGGTGCTGATGGTTATTCCATATATTATTTAAGGATTAAAAATGACAAAAATAGGACCATAGAGTTGTCAAAGAGTATTAATTTGCAAACATATTACGATGCTGAAAAATAAACTACCTCTGAAACAAGGGGGTTCTCTGATGTTCAGAAGTTTTCACCACTGTATTGCACTAGGAGGTGCTGGTTCATTATGATCCTAGTATGAAAGGCACTCAGACTCTGTAAAGTCTTTTAAAATGGTGTTTGTTAGAGCTAACATTGTAAAGTAAGAGAGAATAGTAGAGATAATTTTATGTCCCTTCACATGCTGGGGACTGCGAGGTGTGCAGCATCTAATGGGCATCCAATCAGCAYGCAGCAAGCTGTGCAACCTGTCCATGGAAAGGTTTTCCCCGTTTTAGTCATTTGAGCTACTATAGGACTTTTCTTGCAAGAAAACAGCTCTATTCATTATTTCAACTGTCAAACAAAAAAGGATGTTCGCATGAGAACTTCTTGCTGCTCAAGGCCAGGTAGGTGATATAGTCTTCAGTACCAAGTGGGAGCTGCCCGCAGTCTTTTCTGTTCCAACAAGCTGCCTAGATTACAATTGTCTACCTAGACTTTAGTAAGGCCTCTGACATTGTCTCCCGTAAGATCCTCATAAAGACGCTGTTCATGTATGGGCTGGATGAGCAGAAAGTGAGGGGTGGGTGGAAAATTGGCTGAATGGCCAGGACCAGAGGGTGCTGCTCAGTGTCACAGAGTCTAGTTGGAGGCCAGTAACTAGTGGTGTACCCCAGGGRTCTATACTGGGTCCAGTCCTGTTCAGCATCTCATTAATGATCTGGATGATGGGGCAGAGTGCACCCTCAGCAAGCTTGCAGATGGCACAAAACTGTGAAGAGTGGCTGGTATACCAGAGGGTCATGCTGCCATCCAGAGGGATCTCGACAGGCTGGAGAAATGTTCTGACAGGAACCTCATGAAGTTCAACAAGGAGAAGTACAAAGTCCTGCACCTGGAGAGGAACAACCCCATGCACAAGTATATGCTGGGTGCCACCTGGGGCCACCCTGCTGGAAAGCAGCTTTGCAGAAAAGGACCTGGGGAGTCCTGGTGGACACCAAGTTGAACATGAGCAAGCAATGTGGCCTTGTGGCAAAGAAGACTAGCGGTATCCTGGGCTGCATTAGGCAAAGTATTGCCAGTAGGTYGGGGTACGTGATCCTTCCTCTCTGCTCAGCACTGGTGAGGCCATATCTGGAGTCCTGTGTCCAGTTCTGGGCTTCCCAGTTCAAGAGAGACATGGACATGCTGGAGAGAGTCCAGCGAAAGGCCACAAAGTTGATGAAGGGACTGGACCATCTCTCCTATGAGGAAAGGCTGAGAGAGCTGGGACTGTTCAGACTGGCGAAGAGAAGGCTTAGGGGGACCTTATGAAGTTTCCCAGAGAGGTTGTGGAGTATCCATACTTGTAGATACACAAAAGCCATCTTGACATAGTCCTGGGCAACATGCTCTAAGTGGCCCTGCTTGAGAAAGGGTGTTGGACCAGATGACCTCCAGAGGTCCTTTCCATCCTCAACCATACTGTGATTCTGTGTTTGAGCTGGCTGAGTTTATCCCACAGACAAGGCATTTGTGCAGCACAGCACAGGCCTGAAGGCCTGCTCATGTGAACTGTTACGTGGATTTCTTAACTCCTTGATGTACAATGGTCTTCTGATCAGGACCACTACAACAATTTAACCATGCTGGATTCACATACATTTTTTTTTATGGCTTGGAAATTCTTAAACAGATGTGATTAGTTGTGACAGTACATTTTTACTCAAACGTAGGCCTTGTAGGACTAATACCTTTTATATTCACCTTGTGAAGTGTAAAGATTTATATTTGGAACATATACAGCCTCCAGCAAAGCAGGATGCCTTATTCTAATTGAACCTCTACATTCCTGAACAATACTTAATTTATGAGAATGTGGAACTCATTATGGCTAAACTCTCCTATATTACTGTCTGTCTTTTTTTTTTTTTTTTCTCCTCCTCAGAGGAAAAGAATATTGAATAGGGAGAAAAAGTGCAGATCTGGAGCAATATTTTGTTCCTATAAAATTACTATTAATCTGACATGATTTTCCATTTACTGTAATTTGCTCAGTGATCAGAAGAATGTATTCATTTTTCTTTTCTTTTTTTTCATGGAAAATCTGGTGAAAATTATTATTTGGATTATGGACCAAGTAGTTCTTCCTTGCAACACGTGCTTTCAAATGTCCAATGGGTTGTTTGTTAACAAGAGAAAGAAGCAGTAAAAGTGTTTTTTTCTGAGCTCAAATATGAATATAAGCAGATTTTGGAGGCTTTTCTTTTTTTGGAGCTTTTATCAGGGCTGTTACTATATCAAATTGGGTCAGTGTTCCCTTCAGTAAGAAGGGTGTAAGAACTTCTTCTTTCCTGCAAAAGAGAAAAGTTTTGAGTCTTGGCATCGCCTTCCCTCTGCGTCTTGTGTGTGTGTCTGTCCAAGAGAGAGAACTGTCACACTCCATCCTGGTTTTTGCA
This sequence comes from Phoebastria nigripes, assembly GCA_035582835.1. NCBI lineage: Eukaryota > Metazoa > Chordata > Aves > Procellariiformes > Diomedeidae > Phoebastria > Phoebastria nigripes. The sequence continues at coordinate 514,880 of JAYKAV010002408.1, forward strand.
CATTGCAATAGCTTGGTCTTTCCTTAATTCAGCTGGAAGGTATGCAGACATGATATTGGTGTTCAGTTTCCTTCATAAAAATTACAAGTATTGTTGTTTCATCTGCTTTTTAAATACCTCTCTTCTTTCTCAGAATGAGTTACTAAAACTTCAGCCTGCACCTCTTGAGTTTTTTTACAATTCCACATGAAAGAATGAATACTCAGTTTTCTTACTGTTTTGCAATAGAGTGGGGATTGCCTTTCATTGATTTCCTTACTCTGCAAACTTTTGCAAAACGAGAGTTGCTATGCTAACAAGTCTTACTGGATCATTTGAATTTCTGAACACTAGTTTACCACAGCTCTTACGCCTTATCAGCAAAACACAAGTGCAGTTTCAAAACCTGACTTGGGAAATCAGTGGTGAAACAGTGCTGCAAACAAAAGTCTCATACCTTATCCAATGAATATTTCAGTGTTGTTCAGTATCGCCTATTGGTTGTATATAGTTAACTAAAAMAAAATTCATCCTAATACTCCAAGGGTAAATTGCTATAAAAATGACTAAGGAATTGCTAGAAATAAGTGCTATATGTAAGTCTACCTGCAGGGAAGATTACTTTATGGAGTCATTTAGACATTGACAGCCTAAGATATGGGCAAAGCCATTCCTGAGTTTTGCAGTATTTTCAAAGTAATAAAATTATGCTCAAATGGTTCTGGAGTTTCCTGAAAGTCAGTTAGTCTAGTTTTATTGCTTCTGGGTATCTGAGTCAAAAATGAATATGTATGGACTAGAAACAAGCATTTTAAGTTTTTTATTTACAATGTTCAGGGACTTTCTGACACTTAAAAGTTTAAAATGATTTGTAGCTCTCTACAGATAAAGGGCACTATGTACCTGATATTTTCTATACAAATTTTATTTGTACTCTAATAGCATTACACCTATAAAAAGGCAGAATTATTTATATTAACAGTAAGACAGTAGCCCATATTTCTTTCTAACTATGTTAACCACTGTCTCAGAGATTTTTAAAAGTTATTATGCATATGCTCTMTGAATTTCTTTGTACATTTCTCAACACGTTATCTTTTTGTGGACATTTTAGAACAAGGATAAATTCATTTAATAACTCTGTTTGCCTTCATTTTAAAAATCTTGACTATTTGTCTCCTGAATAATTGCTGTATTGGTGATTACTTACAAAAAACATTTACAACTCTGCACGGTGAATAGATTGGTAGGAAAAAATTATATACTAAATAATTTATTTTTTCAATCTCCCAATCTATGATAAATGATTTTGCTTTAAAAACAAASAAGAAATTCAAATAGCAGAACACTATAAAATCAGGAGCAAATTTTTTTCTAGATTGAGTCTTAATAAATATAGCTACAGTGTCATGCTTACAGCTCAGTAAGTTGATTTTTCAGTACACCTACTATACCACAAGTGACAATAAAAGATAGTTAGCTCTACACAATCAACCATGTGCATTGAACCAATACTTACAATGTGATAGTTTAAAGAGAAATATTGTCCATGTAAGCTGAAGGCATTATAAATCCTTTTGTAAGCATGTAAAATCTTTTCTATAGAAACTTCCTTAATAACTCTAATACAATGTTTATCATCTAAGGGATTTCTTTATATAAGCTACACTTCTAAAAAGACCTTTAATTGCAGTGCTACAACTACAGATAGTGCAGGAGTTTCACTATGGTCTGGGTTGTATGATTCAAAATCCTTTCTATTTGTTGAGTCAGCAGGGACAGGAAGCTATATTCACGTATCTCAGGTGGGGCTCTGAGTGGATTCGAAGACACAGTTTAAAGGGGGGAAAGCGTGAATGGGAAAATTAGTAAGTTTCTTTCAGTTATATGTCTTGGCTTGGCAGGCAAGGAAGACTGTGTAAGCAGGTGGGATGCTGGACATCATGAACAGATTCAGAACATTATGAGAACTGAAACGAATTGCTACAAATTGTAAGTGAATCTAGAGAGAACTCTTAGGGATATTTTTGACAGGTATACTGCTTGGAATAATAATAACATCCATATATTACTATTCATAATCATATTATGGCCAGCAAAAAGTGAATGACTGCAAAGTCATTGACTGGATGTGCTGGATAAATACTTTTGAAATTGCTTCACAGGACTTGTTGTCTTCTTCTGTTTCCCTTTCATTCATCATTGTGTGACCTTTATCAACATAGATAAAAGAGGGCATCTTTTATCAAATTATATGAAGTTACCCTTACAGTAACAAGGGCAAGCTGCAATGTAAGTCTCTGAAACAATCTTTTTTAGAGTGTAGTACCATTCTTGGAGTCTTGCTGAACGCCGTTATTAATCTTCAGTTGATAGTGCARGCAAAGGTTCAGAAAGGGATAGGCCATACTGAGGCAGAGCAGAGCTCCATCTGCTCCAGCATCCTGCTTGCAACAGCGGTCATTAGCAGGTTCATAACAAAGGATTTAAGCTGAGGCAAATGTATTTCTTTTGAGTAATCTTTCATATTCTAGTGATGTGTGTGTCAGATGCTTCCAGATGTCGTATCTCTGTATTCAATAGTCCTGTATGAGTTTTATCTCTGTTAGTTTGTCTAGCCCYGTTTTGAATCCATACTAACAGTAAGCTTCTACTACGTGATCTGGCATGGAGTTCCACATCTTAACTATATATTGTCTTCCCTTTGTTTTGGAGTATGTGCCTGTTATTAAGTGTGGTGACTCCTAATACCTGGGTTGGAAAACACAGTGAACACCACRTTCATATTCAACCTCTCCACTCATAATTTTGTATTCCTCTGTTATTTCCCACTCAGTCATGTATCTTGTAGGCTCAAAAAACCTCATCTATTCAGTTTTTCTGTATATGAAGTGTTCATAGCTTTTCTCATCATTGCTGACCTTTACCCTCTGAGAGAAAAGGACTGGAAATACACATAATAGTCAAGATTTTATGTACCATGGATCTACACAGTGATACAACGGTATTTTCTCTTCTTTTTCCTATTCTTTTTCTAATAGTTTATAACATTCCATATTTTTACCTCCACTGAACTTAGATTTTCTTGTCATTTGACTGCATATTATAACTCGAAGAACTCTCTCTTGCCCGATATTTCAGAAGCTCTGAGCCCATCATTGCACAGATAAAACTGAGTTTGKTTTTTTCAGTGTGCCTCACTTTATATTTATCTATACTGAATTTTGGCTTCCTATTTTTGCCCACTTAGTATCATGAATGTCATTCCTGCAGTTCTTTGCAGTCGGCTTTTGTCTTCTCTATCATGATTGATTTGTATTGCTATCAACCTTTGCTATGTCTCTGATATTTCCATATCAGTTATGAACATAATACAGAGCACACCTCATGGTGATTCCACTGGTGACTTTCCTGTGTCATGGAAAATTGTAATTTGTTCTGTGGCTTTTATCTTTCAACTGCTATTTAATCTTTGTGAAGGGTTGTTATTCCTTGGCCATTTAGCTTCTTCAAGAATTATTGATGATAAATCATGTTGAAAACTCCTTGGAAACCCAAGTAGACTATAACAAGTAGATTTCCCTTATTCATGTACTGACTTTTTCAGGGAACTCCATCAGGTCTTTGATGTCTTTGATGTGTCTTACAAAAAACATGTTGGCTCTTTCTCAGTGTATCATATCTATCCACTAAATTCTACTCCTTATTATAGTTTCTAACAATTTTCCTGGTGCAGGCATCAAAGTCAATGGTCAGTAGTTCCACAGAACTCCTTGGAAAAAGGAGCTTAACAAGCAGGTGTCACATTAGCCATCTTCCAGCCTTCTGGTACTTGAAAAGGATCAAGGGAGGCGTTTTGCACCACAGCAGTAGCTCATTGTTTTAAGCTCAGATTTTTCTAGAAGTGTCAGATGGATATATAAATAGGGAGTTATCAGTCCCTATCATTCTACTCTTCTATCAACTTYGTGTTTCTTTCTTCGTTTTTTTTATTCCATCCTTTTTACTCCTTGCCATATTGTGCATATGCCTATGTTACAAGCTCTCCAAAGTTACAAAAGTCCAACTTGATTTCTAACACATTACATTGAAAACAAGCAAAATTTAGGAAGTTGAAAATAGATGAATCCAAGCAAAAATTCCTAAACTCACAATTCTAATAAAAAAAATAAGTGTCAAGATGGAAATCAGAAGACCAAGGCTTRTGTCCTGGATATAGACTTAACTAATAAAGCAAAAAATTCTCTGTCAATTTGGTTGTCCCTAATTTGAAACTGATCCCAATAAAAGCCAGTATCTTATGGACAATAGTAAATAAGTTTTCAAATCACAGCTGTCACATCCACCACTCTGGGGGGCCTCACATGACAAATGTCACCTTCTCTGTACCATTCCAGGGAGATATCATGAGAAAAACAACCCACAGGGAGGGGTCTGGCTGATATATTGAACTGYTGCTGGCTAAAGCTTAAGGCCACGTGCTGAACATGTAACCTCTCCTGTCTAACTCCTGTCTTCTTACCACCGTTTCACAACCTTACCATATTTCCCTTCTTTCCTGTTCCTTTGTTTTCTGTTTAATAGGATCTGATACATTCAGTCAAAACTATTGTGAACTGTGACCAGAAAAAMCACTATGTGCACTATCATAAACAACCTGACACAGATACGATTTTGCTTATGGCTGTTGAAGTGAGAAGAGGCTAGTGGCTRCCTCTCAAAAGCAGCAAGGTTACAAACAGCAGTAAGCATCACAGACRCAAATGGCATTTTACTTCTCTATTTTGTTTTCTGCCCTTTCCTGTACATTTGTCTTCAAAGCAGCAGGATCATTTTTCAGCACAAATCCAGCTCATCTCACCTTACTTCTTTGCCTTAAAAAGGACAGTYGTTTTCATCTTTCGTTCTAATACACCAACAAACTCTTTTTCCCTCTGCAATTTCTCTGAAGTAGTGAGGGAAAGAAAGCAAAAGACATTGTCAAAATAAAGACCAAAATACTTTGTTTTTCAAGCTTAACCGTTTTTCCCATCTTTCACTGTACCTCTARCAAGGACCTAGCCAGCTGAGACCTGTATTCAAAACCTTGAATCTTGTTTAACAGTTCAGTGTTGTTCAATACTAAGGTTGTCTTTGCATCTCTGTGTGACACCCTAGGCTCAACTGTTCCATCAAAGCCTACACAATTCCTCACACTCCTCTTTATTCTGGGCAGGCATCCCACTGCATTGTCAAGAAACAAACATTTAGAGTCCAACTGCCTTCAGTAGCTGCTGCTGGTTTAGATTTGACTCTGCCACCCATTTAGAACAGAAGCTATAAAAATAAGAAGCAATACTCTATGAAGCAAATGTGCCCTTGAGGTGGCCTAGATTTCACATCCTGAAGCATCCTGAAGCATACTCTGATAGTAAATGTAATAAATAAGTAGAAAAGTAGACCAAGACTTCAGTCTGACAGCTCTCTGTTTCTAGAATGTGAGTGTGGGATCGAGGGAAACTATTTATAGGAAAGGACATGTGTTACAGGCGTTAAAGCTGTATTTTGACTGGTGAGAATAGCCAGCMTTTACCATATTTATCCTTTATATTCCCCATGTGCCAGATCAGTGTTGGACCACCATTTTGTGGATATTGTAGAAAGGTTTCTCAGTGAACTCACAACCTAATTAGGGAAAGACAAGCCAGAATCATAGATATAACAAACAGAAACAGGAGGAGAGGGAGGAAGAAAGAAACCACAGCAAGAGCATGTTTTTTGTACTGCTAGACTTATTTAAATTCTGAGATAAGTGATAGCTTATGTGCTGGAGTGAGTGTAAGCAGCTGTTCTGCTAATTGTAATTCTTCCCATGTGTGCTAGTGCTAACAGTATTGCATTGGAAACACAAGAGGTAGAAGCAGGAATGTCAGAGAAAATACTTTTTCTCAGTTCTTTTGTCCCTTTTAAAGAAGAATCTGCAGTAAATAGTCACAAAGTGCTTTGCCATTTCCTTCAGTGACAGAAAGAAAGATGGGATCTAAACCTAGATGGTCAATGAAAGCATGTGCTATTGTTTTGTTGAATGTTTTCTCTGTCCAATGCTTATATATTATAGGAATACGGAGAATTTAATATTTTACAGGGATTTTTTTTCTCCTTAGTTGGGATTTTCGTCGACCTGTACTGATCTGTATCATGATAGTAATTCACAACTATAAATTTATTTGTTTTTAAAGCCCCGTGATGCAGAAAAATTCTCCGTTTTATGGATGGAGAACAGATACAGACAGTGGACAAATGGGCTGCTCAGTCTCAGAGGAAATCTGGATGTGCAGTAAGGAATACACTCAGGAGACCCTGGTTCTTAAAACTGCTGCCCTAACCACTTGTCCATTGGTATTTTCTTGTGGATATGATGAATACAAGCATAAAAATGGCTGAACTGGACCAAAACCCTATTTGGTTGCCTTTACAGTATGCAGCAGTAGGCAGTATGTAGAGCTGCATCTCCTGAATACTTTCACAGTTTGGGGCTGTTTGTGGCTCAAGGTATTTGTGGTTTTGAGCCACAGAAGGTGTCTTTGTATTTGATACTACTCAGTGGAATTTTCTTCCAAAAGGTAGTCTAGCATTTGAAAGCATTCAAGCATTTGAAATACCTYGTAGAGATGAATTACAAATTTAAATGTGCATTTCTGTTTTGGACCAGGTACCTTTAGTTTTGTCTAACAGTCCCTAGTTCTTGCTCTGGAAAATACTGTGAACAATAATTTCATATTCACCTTTTCTAAGTCAGTTATAATTCTRTTAATAACAATAATATGCCTCCTTTGTTGCCCCTTTTCCAGTTAGAGTTCTTGTCTTTGTAATTGTACGTAAGTCATTACTGTTGCTTTTCTCTGTTCCTGCTCCAGTCCAGCTATATCGTTCTTGAGACGGGGAAATCAGAACTGCATTCAGTATGCATGATGTGGCCACATTATGGATTTATATTGTTAGTTTATGCTAGTTTATGCTCCATTTCTTTCCTAATAATCCCTATTAGTCTGTTTGTTTGTTTGTTTGTTTTTTTCTCAGTGCAAATACAGGAGATACAAGAAAGAAAACAARCAAGCAACCCCACCTCATGTTTTTGGATTCTTTTGTCATTGAAAAGCATTTGAACATCTGATACCTTTTTGTTTTTTCCTTGAAGAGCTATGTAGGAACTGGAATTTTCTCCTCAAGAAAAATGAATGGTTTTCTTCTAAGTTATAACAACAAAGGTTATAGGGTAATTTCCTAAGAAAGAGAAATTTCAAAATATCCATTTTGTTCTAGAATCTCTCATCCATCCTCCTGCATAGTCACTGAGGTGAACTGGACACAAACCTGTAGCTTAGACCAGGTAAATTTTCAGAGCATGAAAAGGATAGAAAGTCAGATTAGCATGCATTAGAAACCTCCATTGAAATTGGCTTGTTCTGGTAAAGCACTTCCCTTTTAACATTCTTTATTTTCTAAAAGAACATATTTGAAAGGAAAATACTGCACTAATTATTTTTTTACTGAGCACTATAAAAGTATTTAAGTACATTTTCTAATGCTCTGTTTGCTAAGTGAAACCTCCCAATAATGTATAACATAGAATAGAACAGAATAGAACAGAACAGAACAGAATAGAATAGAATAGAATAGTTGAGTTGGAAGGGACCTACAATGATCATCTTGTCCAACTGCCTGAACTCTTCAGGGCTGACCAAAAGTTAAAGTATGTTATTAAGGGCATTGTCCAAAAGCCTCTTAAACACTGGCAGGCATGGGGCACTGACCACCTCTCTAGGAAGCCTGTTCCAGTGTTTGACCATGCTCTCTGTAAAGAATYGCTTCCTAATGTCAAGACTGAACCTCCCCTAACACAACTTTGAACCATTCCCACACRTCCTGCCACAGGAACCCAGGGAGAAGAGCTCAGCATCTCCCTCTCCATTTCCCCTCCTCAGGAAGCTGTAGAGAGCAATGAGGTCACCCCTCAGCCTCCTTTTCTCCAAATTAGACAAGCCCAAAGTCCTTTGCCGCTCCTCAYAGGACAGTCCTTCCAGCCCTTCCACCAGCTTTGTTGCCTTCCTCTGGACGCATTCAAGTACTATAACATGCTTTTTAAATTGTGGGGCTCAGAACTGCACACAATACTCATGGTGAGGCAKCATCAACACTAAATACATGTCAATGCTAAAAACATGTCAACATTGAGTTAAGGAGTAGGGCCTAAAACCCAGAAAACCCAAAGACCTTGCCCCACTTGTGCAGTGCAGGAAATACCAGCTAATGCCAGAAGAGCTGGTTCAGGAACCAAAGCAGAGTTGCTCCTAATCAGTTATGTTACCCATATGTTGTCCTGACCTGTACCTACTGTAAGGTAGTAAATAGTATCTGCACACCTACCAGCTAGCTAAAGGCCAGCTGAGGATCTCTACACCAGGCTGCATCATGATGCATTGTATCTTTCTGAACTTCCAAAAATAGAGCTAAGAACACGTACTACTATGTTCATGTAGCTGCTTGTCTTTGGTTTGTTTTTATTCCCCTTGTGCATTCAGCTCTTTGGTCTGCTATGAACTCAAGAAAACTTTTTTGATATTGTTTAACTTTTATTTACTTTTTTAGTCATGAGCATAAGTAATGAAAAAAAGATTATGCCTTTATGTCTGTATAGCACCTGGCACTGAGGAAATTTCCAGGGAACAGAGCAGCATATTGCRATTAATACAACTGTTCCTGCTACTTACCCACTGTGTGCCCATTAAAGCCTTTGTTTTTCCCCCTCATCTGCATCATTTCCTATATAAAGTGCATAAGAATGCCTGCCCCCCACAGTTAGTAGTTTAGAATCTCTTTGAGATAATCTGATGAAAGGTGAAACTGAAGAAGAAAGGATTGGTATTATTAGCAGTAATGTTGCAATTAGTTCAGTATCATTGCTGTGAAAGAGAGCTTTAAATTGTTCTTGTAGTAGGAGTTGCACTTCCATACAGTTACAAACAAAGTGAAACTATTCTGGCCTGTGGCAATTGTGTGCGTTTGATCAAATGAACAGAGAAAACACAATAAATATGATCTGGATGCTATTTTGGGAAAATGCTCACTTTCTCAAACACCAGATGATTACCAAAATGTCACCTACTATAACTATTTTTCTAAATAATATTTTGCAAAGACTTTTAGTAAAAGTTAACCATGTTCTGCAGCTCATTACTCTTGAGATAATTGTTACCAAACTATGMAGAAATTGGCTAATTGATCTTAAAACAAAAATGCCAGTATTCTATGCAATTTTGATTCTCTTTCATTTATACATGCACATAACTTAGTAAACCCTGTTATGGACTAAATTTTTAGTATGCTAATCATTAACTATGATGAGTTTTCATTTTAAGGTTATGCTATATTTTTATTCTACACRTATTGCATGTATGAATATTGTTTAATATAATCAGAATGCATGACTAATTTTTGCCAAGCATCAAGTCAGACAGAATATCTAATGMATGGAAATGATTTTCTTTATACTGCATCTTGATAAAACCTCTTTATGATGCAGATCATCAGCCTAGCCATGATGGGAGTCTGTAAGAACAGCGTCTGTGCTACCAAAGCTTGTTGAAATTTGTAAATATTTTGGGGTAGTTGTTAATCTAACTGGCAAAGATGAAGTAAGGAAAAACAATCCACAAACAAAAACTACGTATCTCCTGGGGCATTTCAACCTGATCTTCTACTGCAGCCTTCAGCCTAAACAGTATCACTGCATGGAAATACATTAAATGCTTATATGTTTTGCTGGATTCTAATATCAGAGTTAACAAATGATGTTACTTGACTGGCAATATTTGAGGAAAATTCAGAAATCAACGTATTTTTGTAATCTAGTTCAGCTGATAACAAGCATACAATTATTAGAAGTACATGAAATCTGCTGTGAGGAGTTGAGTAGAGTGAATTATTTAGATTAAAAATCTAAAATTAAAAGAATAAAAGTCCTGAATTACTGGAAAACATCTCTAATTCTGTGTGATAGAAGGTCTTTCTCCAAAGTGCTTGATCATGTTTGCTTTCTCTATTAGTAACACAGCGTTAGCCTTCTATCTCTATCCTTAATGCTGACTGGGTTCTTTCTCTTCTTTGGAAATCATCACTAATCACAGCCCAGGTAGTGATTAAGCCCATACAAGCTTATTTCAGGCTACCAATAAGCAATTTAAGTGCAGTAATACAGAGTTCAGTGTGAGCTTCACAAACCCTTCCAGCCCTTCTGGGTAGTTAATAGGTGACTGAGGTTCATGTTTTTACAGGGAGACTGATATAGGATCAAAGGTTGAAAGGCTTTTACTCTATACAGATAATTATTTGCCAACTCCACAAAAGTCTCTGAAACTTTTTGTTTGTAGGACTGTGATGAAAGAGGGAAAGTCTGTAACCGTGAAGGGGAGAGTTAGTTAATAGTCAAATATGTATCAGTAGTTTTACATAGGCCATAGAAGAAGCTGCTAATCGGCTTATTCTGAGTATCTCATCCACCTCCATCTTCCCAGTAGTCTTGGGCTATGGGTGGTTGACTGTATCCCCCCTGAGCCCTGGCCAGCCTTGCTCTCCAACATGTGATGTATTGTCAGTGAGTCTTTGCTAGCCAAGGTCAAGACCATGTCCAGATGACGATTTCCAAAACTATCATAATATGTGCTGGTTTTGAAAATCAGCCGTCTCAACAGTGACAAATGAGAGCCCTTCCCTTTTCCTGGCTGAAGTGTCTTCTGTCAGACCTCATACTTCATTTTGCGTTCAAAGCACATTTCCATCTGTGTGTAACAATCTGTTGCTGAAATAAATGTAATCAGCTGTCCAATGAACTCTGTGGAGAAAATAAATTTCATCATAGTTAAGTCACAAAATAAAAATTTGCTTGGATTCTGTCATCCTGTCAAACAAGCATAATGAATACAGCCACTCTGTCACTTTGTGTCCGTGAAACAGATTGAGGTATTATACTAAAAGCATAGCACAAAACCTGAAAGTTTTTTCCCCTTCTGACATGGTAGACATTAATGAAGGTCATTTTGGGGGTAATGTGTAAATCTGACAAGTACTACCCAAAAAAACTTTTTTTTATTGATTGTACAGAGTATAAATAAACAGTGTAGTACATATCTTCAGGTTAGCAGCTTACATAACATTGTGCCTAAATGCAGTATGTTTCACCCAAATTCTCAAATAATTTTATTGTCATGTATTTAAAATACCAGTTTAGTCAGAGTTGCAGGTATGATTTTGAACGGATTATAGGAAGTCTTTGCTTAAGCTTGTCAAGCATGTTATGTCATGACACTAACGTAAATACTCGGAGTGGATCAGAGGTTTATCAAAGAATGGTATTCATGTTGAAATACTAAAAAAAACTTAGCAGTAATTAGCTTTCTAAAAGTTGAAACATTTTAGAAAAATATGAATACAAATTCTGGAAATTATTTTGGAATGTGAGCATTTTGAAGCAGACTTTGATGGTTGAGTTGAATTTTACTGAAAATTTAAAAATTAAATAAAATTTCCATTGGAATTAAAACAGAACTCCCCTGGAAATCAGTGTCAAGTTTTGAGAAGCCATGTTTAGTTACAAACAACATGTGATGGATATTACAAGCATCATGTCACACTAAGACATGTTGTACACATCTATACAAAAGGAGGCCCAAGGTATTTTCTAGTTGCATCTGAAGCTGGGATCATATTTCTGTGGCTAGATCTGAGAATAGCATCAYGATCTTGTCACTAAAAATCCTAAAGACATTTTTTTCTTTATTTTTGAATGCTAACCACATCAGTGAAGCAGTCATGACTGGAATAATTTCTGATAGTAGTATTATTAAAGAATATATTTAGAATATGATTAGTAAGCAGAATTTTTAAAAAAATAGATCTAAGACGTTTCTTTCTCTCTATCTTTAATTAAACTTTGTTGTAAAAATGTAAAATAATGAAAATATGAAAAACTAAAAGGAAGTGTCTGGGATAAGATCAGCTGCATTAGTACTGGGGAGAGAGATACTTCTGTTTTAAAATACATGACCTACACAGAAAACTGCAAAATGCTCCTCTGGTTTGGTGCAGGTAAGCCTCAGCATTAGGATTATGTTTTCCAGTGGAAATCTAAAAGCACGTGCTGTAGCTATGAGTAACTGATACATTTTCTTATTAGTTTAGCTAAAGCTTTGCTAGCATGATCAAGAAAGTTTCATTAAGCATTTTAATTAACTCAGGATTCAGAAGGATTTGAGGATTTTCAGCATTAGTCTACCTCCCTGTCCCTGTAGAAACAGCATCTTTTATCGTGCTCATTCTGTAAAAAGGAAGATTTAATCCCCCTAGAATTTTCTTCTTTGCTTATCATGAGTATTAACATGTTCTTTAGAATTATATGACTCCATTTCACTTTCAGAGACATGTTGAAAGCAGGTAAGAAAATTAAGGCACTTCACTGCTTATATGGATGGTTATACTGCAACAATTACATATTAGTAATACTAATTTGTATTAAAGTAGCACCTGGAGGCCCTTTCTGAAATTAGTGCCTTACTGTGCTAAGCAAGGTCCTAACATACAAAAGATGGTTCTTTCCCTTAGGAACCTGCAGTCTCAACACAGAAGACTGACAAAGGCTAGAAGAAATCAAGAATTAATTCACCAAATTTCACAGATGGAAAACTGTAGCACAGAGAGGTTTAGGTCTGTCATGTTTTGTTTTTTTTTTTTCTTTTCCTGACAAAGTTTTGCCGCTATGATTTAAGGTATAAATTTAAACTGGGATAGCTTAACCAGTATAAAATCTCTGTGAACAGTCATAATAAAATAACTCGCTTATTTCAGCTTAGTGGAAATCATTTGGGAACAGATTTACCTAAACCCAAATAAGCCATTCTTATTCCTAAAGCATAAGGTTGACACAATCTTTTCCATTCACTTAAAATCCATTTTAATGATACAATTCCCATGAACACATGCCTTAAATAACTTGTAGGTAGTCTCATAAATAATCTGAAGGCACAGCTGTGACTTTGACCTGGGAAGGCCTGTTGTTGGGTTTATTGTGTTGGTCAGGAGGCCTTCTTTTTCTTTATATATCCCCACTTCAGTATCAAGATAACTTTTTGAATTTAAATCCAAATCTCTTCATCAGCTGAAACAAAGTGTCAAAAAAGACTGCCCAATGCACTAGTCTGTCCATTGCTTAGCATCTTATTGGGCGTCTTTCCAGACTCTCATCTGAACTGCCAATTAATTTATTTCAACTTTTCGTTAACTTTATAGGGGTGAACTCAATAGCATTGATTTCAGTGGAACTGCTGGCACAGTAAATGCTCATGCAACTTAAGCGTGAGTAAAGATGTGTTCAAAGTCTGGTGTAAAACTTAGAACTGAGCACGACTTACAGCTGCTTTCTAGGGAGAATTGCCAATATTTTAATTTAAAGCTTTTTCTTCAATCCAGGCAGAAAAAACAACCCCCAAAATCCAACCAACCAACCAAAAAAAAGCCAGCACCAACAAAATGCTTCTGAGGGATTAGAAATATCCAAGAAATTGTGTGCTTTTTTGTTTGATTTTATGACACATTATGTTGTACAATTGTAGTTGTCTCTTTCTTTAAATAAGGGAGTAGTCCTGTGAGAGACACCAGACTGCTAGAAGACTGGAGCAAGTCTGCAGATACTACAGTCCAAATGAGGCAGTGGGCCACAAAAGAAAAAAATTGCCTTTAAAATGGCATTAATGCAAAATGGATTTGATGTTGAGCCAAGGCAAAAATGACCAATTTTCTCAACTGGAAGTTGACAAACATCATTAAAAGCAAGATTGGCATCTGTGCTTTTTATCAGAGAAAAAAATTAAGGGAAGAGTTCTAATGATGCTGAAAGAACATTAATTATCTTGGCAATAGTATGACATGTTGAACTTGTATCAGCTACTAATTAGAAATGTGACATTTGATTTGAGGATTAGTTTGTGTGATATATGACCAAGATTTTGTAAGTGACTACTGCTTTTACATGCCTCCAAACAGAAGGGGGGCCTCTGTTCAGGGTCTCTCACTTTAGGATGTTCTCTGATACTCTCAAGATATATTCCATTAGATAAGCACTAGATATTTTTAATATCTAAGTTGATATGTACAATCAAAAAAGTGAAACTTACAGTTTTAAAAGTATACCCTTATAATTGGGTACCCCTTGACTTTACCTCAGTTAGAGGCATTTCATATTTTTGATCTAGGTGTGTGGGGTTCAGACTTTGTACGTGACCTCACTAAAATTTGATTTCACTAATACTTTCAAGTTACTGTTGTTGCTGTTTTAGGAAAAAACATCTCTGATCTTCTTGCAGTGTGTATAGATGTCATCACTAGCTGCACACAAACAAAACTGCAGAGATTTTAAAAACTGTTTTTTAAACCAATTTTGGTTATAATTTGGACAAAAATACAAGACAGTTTCTTGTTGTAGATCTTGCCATACTTTAAAAATGTGACAATTACACTGTCATAAGAAGATTGAATATGAGAAAGGCTCATAGTACAGTCTAAAGAGATTTTGTTAAATCACCAAAAAGGAAGGTGCTCAGACTTTAGTAAACTAACCCTGGAATAGTTCAGTTTTTCCATTATGTGCAGTTACAATTTCAGTCCTTCTCCTGATAGCTGTTGCCATCTCTGGCTCTGACTGAAGTGTCTTTCCTGGTCTTTTCAGTTTCTTCTCCATTTGCGCTACTCTGGGCTTATCTTTCCTTTTTTCCGGGTATTTGTTTCCAACTGGCTAAAAAGAAGAGGAAAGGGTAAAAAAATATTATTTCTCCCTAATTACTTTTATCTACTTTAAAAGACTTTTTTTAGGATTTCCAAGAAGTAAGGTATATTCAGAACCAAACTTCTTTTTACTTGCAAAATTTTATTGCATTCTGATTATCTCCTTATTACCCTTTCTTCTCTCTTGATCTGCCCCTTTTCCACTTCACTTGCTTTGTGTTCCCCTTCATATTTTCATGCTTTACATTCTAGCCTATATGATTTTTCTTTTACATTATATATATCTGTATGAATTACCCCTCTATTTAGGGAACACTTTTAACTTCTGTTTCAGAAAGAATTCTAGTTATAACAAGTACCTATGAGTTGTGTCTGAATGTTTAAATGGCTGTGTTGTGATGAACTGAGAAAAAGTATTCTAAAAAAGGAAGATTGTGCTTCAGCTGTATTTTATATTGGTTGCAAATCACCATGTGTTGTCCAAATGACTGATCTGTGCAATTGTGTGTTCAGGCAAAATGCACATATAGTTTAATAAGAGCTTCAAAAGAGTCTGGGTTGGGGGATGTAGACCCATGATATTAATAACAATACTTACTGGAATACAGACAAGTTCTGTATTTCTTTTGTCTGCTTCATATAGGGATAGAGATTTAGGAAAATAAGAGACAATTCARGGACAATACAGGTTATCAACATATGCCAGATCTTTCTTAGCAGACTTATTTAAAACTGCTAATGGATAGGAATCATGCCTTCTTCCCAGCAAAAGCTCTAGAAATGGTAGCAGTCACTTATAAGCATTGTTTTGGGAAAACTACCTCATATCTCACAGGATTTTCGGGCTATGTAATAGTGCCGGGGGGGGGGGTGCGCCTTTCTGTCTGTCTTTTTTAGCAAGGAAATACATGTAGGGGACAAAGCAACAAATGCACATCCCTTGACTCAATAACACTTTCTTGACTTTAAGACCATTGTGTGTACAGTACAGCCAACAGAAAGAGCCAGCAAAGTGTGCCAATACCTTATCTCTCTGCTAAGCTCATCCAGGGTGTTTGATGAAGTGCACTCAACAAGAAAGAACAGTGAAGATAACGATGAAGTGCTTCCACCCTTTAAGTTTTCCAAATCCCTTGCCATGGGACTGTGGAAACTGCGAAGAGAAATTCCCTCTCCCCCCTGCTCCTTTTGTTTTTTAGTGCAAGACATTTTCATTACCCTGTGGAGAAGAGGGGCAGTTTTATATCTGGATCCAGTGTGAAATATTTTAATGATTTTAAAATTAAAGGTTTCTGTGTTGGCAAGTCCAGAAGACTATACATCTGTACTTCATAAAAAAATAGTGTAAACTCAATGAATGAAAGATGTTGTTTTTTCCTAAAACACCCTGCAAATGTTTCTTTGCAAACATGCATATAAAATGGTGCCAGGTGTAGGATGAAAGGCAGCCTCGATGCTTGACCTTGRCAGTCAACATTAAAATAATGTACAGCTCAATAGCACATTAACATTTTCAAAGACTATGATTTCCATTTCTTATCATAACAAAAAAAACCACCAAAACATAAAAACTTATAACAAAGGAAGACAAGGTACAGAAAGAGTATTAGTTAATTTATCAACTACCTGAAATGCTAAGTGGAGCTGAGTTAAACTTTTAGAAACATAAATCACATCTGTCAGACTTAAGTAAATCTCTGCAAACATTTGCTTTCCTTTAAGCTTCAATTTTAATTTAAAAAATGTTTCCAATGGTGATCATCTCTTTGACAGATGATGTAGGGCATGATTTGTAAATACATTTTGCAGTGATCTGAATATTTGTACTTGAGATATTGCAGCACAGATAAAAGAAAAGTGAGGTAGAGCAGAAAGCAACAATATTACCCATATTCTCTGTCAAAGCTGTCATCATTTGGCACTGGTGCTTGCACCGTTTCTCCATCATGGGCCTCTGACAGCTGTTGTTCATAACACAACTCTAGCTGAAAAGATTGATACCAACCTTCATTTAAATAAAATAACTTTCTTTCTGAAAAATGTTTGGAACATACTTAATCATGAAAGGGGAAACAGCTAGACTGTGTGTCATGCTCATGATGTTGAAAAATGGGCCATGTTGTGCAAAACCTATATGAATGTTCTTAACAATTTTTTTTTTTTTTTCAGTTGGATCTGATATAGAAGCTAGGGTTGCATATCAGGACTTGCAATCACACTTTTAAGCATTAACTTAGCTTGTGGTCCAAAAGAATTTCAGGACTTTATTAAATTGTTTCTGTGAAATAAAGTTGCCTGGAAATAAGAGTCAAGTGGAAAGTAAAGTAAGTGAGGCAGTAACCCAGATACTCCATATTAAGTTTTYGATCAGTAAATACTGTTAATATATTCTGCTGTATTGTGTTGAGTAAATAATATTATTGGCAAGTTATTTACTTTCAATGATGTAAAAGAATGAGATTTCCATTAGAGGGAGAGTGTTAATAAAGATGTAAGTAATAAGATTATAAAAATCGCAGAAAAAGTTAGAATATACAGCTGAATATCCAGCAGATGGAGCTTCTTACCTCTAAAATGTTTCATTTTATCAGAGTAAATTTAACTTCAAGGTAGCTGTTAAGATGCGATACAAAACTAAATATAAAAATTACAGCAAAGATTGTATCAAAGCCAACTAAAACAGTGGCATGATTAAAAAGCTTAAGCTGTTTTTAAAAGCGCTTGTTACCTGCTGTCCTTCCCTTAGTAAGGCAGCTAATAATGGAAAAATAAGTGTATTTGATTAGGAAATACTAGACAAATGGACATTAGTATAGTTTCCCCTTTGTTTTTKGGGTTTTTTTATATCTAAATTTGTACATTCAAAGGACAAGCAGCAATTCTTATTCATTTCTGCAGAATTTAGTACCAGAGAGCACCAAGTTGTATTTTTGGAGATTTCAGAAAGACATAATGAATACCGAGTTGAATATGTTAGAGAAATGTTTTCATAGACTCTGCATGGAATTAACTAGCCTTGATTTCTGGTGAGGAGATATTGAAGAGAGAAAAGAGGCTATGTCAATGAAATATTTTATGAAATATGATTATAATTTGAAATTAATATTTTTGCAGAAAACTTGAGACAACTTGAGAATAGGCTAATATGTCTGTATTTCTACTGTAGAATGGTATTTGAACTAGCCTTTAGTTTTGATGAAGGAAAACATTTACCCTGTTTGTTATATATAGCCTGTTTTTCCAGAAAGCTTGAACAGTGGTGTTACGGTAGAAAGCTTACTTGGAGGAGAAATAAATGTTTTTGGAAAGACAGGCTTTGCAAACCAAGGGAAGGCAGTTATTGCACCTTCTTATTTATATTCTAAGGGCTTATTCAATCATTACCTCTGCAGTATTTTGGATTCAGCTTCTGATGCTTGAAAAGATACCTAAACCTCAGCCTGTGTTAACAGAATTCTAACTGAGGTAGGCATAAGGCCAAAGACCTTGTATCAAGTGTCTGTGTCAGTCAGACCTAGATATTGGTAGGTATTAAACACCGCGTAAGCAATAACAGAGTTCATTAAGAGTGACAAGAACTCAGTGGGCTGTGGCTGTGATCTGTGAAAAGTAAAGGTTGGGTTTGATTTTGGTGGTGGTTGATTTGTAAATGATTTAAAAAGAAAAAGCAGTGAAAAAGAATATGGTTTATGTGGCTGCTGTAAGTGATTTTGCATTAATATTACAGAAGTATCTATGAAATCTGGTACTTTTGGAATAGCATGATATACAATTGAAGGTCTAATTGCATTGAATCCTGAGTACCTTAGGATTTCTGCAGTCATCAGCCAAGCTTTCATTCTGTCTTACTCAGAAAGATAGAAGTCAAAGGACAGATCTTGAGACCCTTATTAACAACGCAGATTTGCACTGGAAAACTGGAGAAAGGCAGGGGCTATTAGCTTGGATGTAGTGTGCCTTTGAATCTTGCGAAATAGAACAGATTCAGTCCAATTCAGATTAGCAAAGTGACTTTCAGACTGACTGTGCCTATCAGCGTAGATGCGTCTTAACCTGTTTCTGTCTTTTAAGCCATTTATTGCATGTTTACAGGCTGGAAGCCCAAAGAAGCGGGGACACATCCCATTTGGCGATGGGATGACTTATGTCATTTACATTTCAGTAAATAATGACAAATGATCTCTGACTTTGCTCCCCTCCCCCAAGTTTCTTGTGAACACGTCCATGCCCTTGCAAGCACAGCGTGTTTTCACCCAGGAGCACAAAACTGGTACAGATTTAAAAATACATTTAAAATGCATATTTTCTTTAGGACTCCATTTCATGAACACACTTCTCTCTGCGTTAATTCACATCTGATCATTACTGCCTTTAATGTTCCTTTTTGGACATCTAAATCCCCCCTCAAGAAATAGGAATTGCTCCTGACCCTCAAAGCCACCTCCTCCTTCCCAGAGAGCTGTTCTTCCTCTCTCTAGAGAACACTGTTGCTCTTCTCTCTCTCTTTTCTTTTCATCTTCCCATTCTTTGCTTTCTCCATAGACAACCGTTGCTACGTGGATGGAAAACCCATGTTTCAGTGGTTTCCCGCAGGGCTGACTAGCACCTTGAGCAAATCCCCTGTGGGTTTCTGTTCTCTGTGCGAGGCCAGGCAAACGCAGAGGGAGGCTGTGCTGGCTGAGCACCCCCCACAGCGGAGGCCAAGGGAAGATGCTGCCAAGAGTCTTCCTTGTTCTGGTGCTGTCGGCACATGTGGCAGTAACAGGACGCAGTGGACAGCATAGGGGTTAGGTTCAGCAAAGAAAGTCAGGGCGACTGAAGGGAACACTCTCTGTTTTGAAGTCTCTTGAGGTCGGCAGTAGAGGTAGAGATGTTCATACCAAGCAGACATGAGGCCTCTCCTCTCTAATTCATGTTCCTTCGTGGCCCTTTATATCAGAGTGTTGGCAGAAATCGACAGACTAAGTGGCTTTGAAGTTTGCAGACAAAGATGCAGGCTAGAAGGAAAAGAGGGCTGGACTTGTCAGTTGGAACTGGAAATACTGCACAAGCCTTCAGGGGTCCCTGAGGCGTCTGCTTTCAAATCAGAGAAAGAACAGCTCTACGTGAAAGAATAGGGGCCTGTTGTACTCCAGAGTGGGAGAATGGGCTCCTAAGGCTCTGCTGAATGAAAGGAAAAATGAAAAGGAGGGAATGCTGCTCAGAAACACCATTTCGTGTGCTGTGGAGTTCAGCTGTCTCCTACCAGTTCAGAGTAGGGGATTGTAGCATGACATGACGGAGGTTAAGGTGAGACCAGAGGGCAACCTGCATAGCCATGGGCATAAAAGTGTCTGTGTAAATGCTTTGCTCAGGATCCTCCAACACTAGATTCTCAATGGTGGTGATGGCAGGAGAGTGGCCATTCATGCCGTATTGCTGAATGGCGCAGGATGCTTTCAACAATTTCTCTTAACATGTGTTGAGGGAGAGAGGATATGCAAAGCAGATGATGTTAATAAATGTYCTGTTTGCAAAAGGCATCGCAAGACGTAAGGGATAGATAAGAAGGAGAGCTGGATGTTAAAGGAACCATTTATTCATATTATTAACTCATAAACCAGCAGAAATGTAATTGCTTAGAAAGCATGTGACATGTTTATTGTTCACATTCTCACTTTACATAAATCTTCTCTGTTACTTGGTTCAACATTATATACATAAAATGTTCTAGACATTTTGAAAACAATATAGCAAACCACACAACAGAAAGTCTGACCCTGATGGTGCATGTACTTCAGACAATACCATTTTATTACCAACATCTGAAAAAGAAAATGCAGAAATGGGTCAGCAACCCATTTAAATGACTTTACAGCACACTCAACGGTGTACTTAGATGAAAGAAATGCACTTAACCTGACTGCTAAAGTTAACTGTAGTAGGCCATTTCTTACACGACAGGAATCTGCACACTATAGCTAGCTGTATTTTAGTGATGCAGTAGCATTAGATAGCTTTCATTTTATGGAATGGACCTACATTTTATTTGGTTTGGTTTGGTTTGGTTTTTGGAAACCTGCAATTAAATATAATTAATTATTTCTTAGTATGGCTGCAGGTGATATTTAACTGAAAGCAACGCACGGATAAACAAGCCTGGGAAGCTATGAAGGCATCAGAATAATGTAGATATGGTAGTTAAGGTTTAGTGCAAAAACAGTTCAAAGAAAGTAGGATTGTAATTTAAAATAACATCTCATTAGTTGCTTTAATTACTCACTGCCAGCAATAATTGATTTTTAAGGCTGGAAGCAGAAGCACATAGCACTTAGGGGAAAAAAAAGGACTTTTACCTCTGGTAAGATGGACACAAGAAGAAGGTTCCCTTGAAAGAGTATAAGATTCTGATTAKCTTTCTTAGCTACTTTGAATTATACTGATTATACTGTATTTGGAAATTAAGTCAAATAGCTACAATATTGATCATATTTTTCTATAGCATTTCCTTAACTTTTCCTTATTAGTAGCAAAAATAATTTWAAAGTAACTATTCTTAAGACTCCTATTTAGATAAGCAGTTTACTAGGTGATGATTTCATGCGTAATATGCTTCTTTCTCTCCTCACAAACATTCTGATAGAGGGTTGTCATCAATCCTCTGTCATGCGGTAGCATGTACACGTAGCTGTCAGACCATGGCACATGGAGTTTGCTGCTGTGTAACACAGAACAGAAAGACCATCCCAGTTCCCCAAAATAAGATGAGCAATACACCTAGAAAACGAGTAATAATGAGAAAACTACTTACTTTTGAGGTTTATTATCCCACTATGAAATCTATGTTAAATCTTGAATTGGGGTTAGGGACTACAAGTCCCTACATCAGAGTAGGGAATTGTATGGCTTCTCTAGTCAAAACTGCTCTGTGGAAGAATTCAGCCCTCCCCTCTCCAGGTGTAGATTGGTCCAGTCACACTCTGAGATGGTCTTTTGTGTTTGGGCCTGTCAAGCTATGACATGGTGATACRCTATTACTTCAGTACTGCAGCAGTTCTGAGCATTAGCAGAAGTAATGTTCTGGGCATCTTGGGAATTTTAAAGCCGATACGGATGATGTCAGATTTCTTTTTTTTTTTTAACAAGACTTCAGTTCAAATGTTTAGTTATTTTCTGATGTGAAAGCAGATAGTGTTTGATTTTAAAAAAAGCAGTATAAGCCAAGACTGAAGATATAAAGAGACCAGGAGAGTGGGGTTCTTTTTTGAAGACAGAAATAAAGATTCTTGTTGGCTACCTGTTCTCTCTTGCTCCAGAAGTCACTAAAACATGTATTTAAATGAAGCCTTTTTTCTTCTAAACAAAGCATATGAATGTGTATTTCTTCTGTTACTTCTGTCACGTAATCACCTGTGCTACTTTTAAATAACATTCATATCCAGAAAAAGCAACAACAGCAAGAATACTTTGAGTTAAATCTGTTAGTAGTTACTCAATTTATTTACATAGTGARATACTGGGGGGCTCCTCAGGCACAGTGCAGCCTGCATGATTTGTAACAGACATAAGCAGTGACTTAAGCTGGTCTGCCCCAAGTTTAGTGATTCTTGACTCTGTCCAAGGTGGGATTTGTGTATCTAGTTATTTTCATAGAAATACTAAGTTTCACTTTCAAATACTCTTCAMAGGAATGAAGAGAAGTTGCATCTGTATATGGCAATGCACGCAGAAAAAAACCTTTTTCATGTTAAAATGAAATCTATTTACAAATTTTGATTTTTATTTTTAATAATTTGAAATATATTCTACTGCATTTTGAACAGGTTGGACAGGGTTTAAATGCTTTATTTTTCAAGTGGTGGGCATGCAGAAGCATTCATGCATTCCCAGGTCTCATATAAACATTTCTGAATCGTCATCATGATGTATAAACTCAGTACATCATTTAAAGACAGCTGTGATTGTGCCTTAAGTAGCAACTTTTCTAATGCACGTAGGTATATTCTGGGGTTTCTGCTTCTTTACCCTCAGATTCCTCTGCTTCTGTGTTGGTTCTAGAGATGACCAATTAAAAAACACTGGAAAACACCAAACAAAACCCAGCAAATCCTCCATCACTTTACTAAGAAAGTGTCTGGCATTTAGGCCTGACGTACACCATGTTAGGTTTGTTTCTGAATAGGCTTTATTAACTAATTTCTTTCCCCTTGGTCCAGAAATCCAGAGCACCTTGAAGAATTAGTTCTCCTTTTAAATGAAATCTTACACATTCTTTTCATTCCAGGTGCTGCGGCTTTCATAAGAATAATAAATATTCTAAGATAGCCTGTGAAACCACAAGGATGAACGTAACAGTCTATTATTCTCTCATAAGAAAATCTCCTAGATTGAGTCACATAGAATCACAGAATAGTTTGGGTTGGAAGGGACCTTTAAAGGTCATCCAGTCCCACCCCCCTGCCATGGGCAGGGACATCTTCAACTAGATCAAGTKGCTCAGAGCCCCATCCAGTCTGACCTTGAATGTTTCCAGGGATGGGGCACCTACCACCTCTCTGGGCAACTTGTTCCAGTGTTTCACCACCCTCAGCGTAAAAAGTTTCTTCCTTATATCTCGTCTAAATCTACCCTCTTTTAGTTTAAAGCCATTCCCCCTTGTCCTGTCACAACAGGCCCTGCTAAAAAGTTTGCCCCCATCTTTTTTATAAGTCCCCTTCAAATACTGATAGGCTGCAATAAGGTCTCCCCAAAGCCTTCTCTTCCCCAGGCTGAACAACCCCAACTCTCTCAGCCTTTCCTCATAGGAGAGGCATTCCATCCCCCTGATCATTTTTGTGGCCCTCCTCAGGACCTGCTCCAACAGGTCCATGTCTTTCTTGTGCTGAGGGTTCCAGAGCTGGACGCAGTACTGCAGGTGGGGTCTCACCAGAGCAGAGTAGAGGGGCAGAATCACCTCCCTCGACCTGCTGGCCACACTTCTTTTGATGCAGCCCAGGATACGGTTGGCCTTGTGGGCTGCAAGCGCRCATTGTCGGCTCATGTCCAGCTTTTCATCCACCAGTACCCCCAAGTCCTTCTCCACAGGTCTGCCCTCAATCTCTTCATCCCCCAGCCTGTATTGATACTGGGGGTTGCCCCAACCCAGGTGCAGGATCTTGTATTTGGCCTTGTTGACCCTCATGAGGTTCCCATGGGCCCACTTCTCGAGCTTGACCAGGTCCCTCTGGATGGCATCCCATCCCTCAGGCGTGTCAACTGCACCACTCAGCTTGGTGTCATCTGCAAACTTGCTGAGGGTGCACTCGATCCCACCATCTTTGT
The DNA here is from genome assembly GCA_035582835.1 of Phoebastria nigripes. Taxonomy (NCBI): domain Eukaryota; kingdom Metazoa; phylum Chordata; class Aves; order Procellariiformes; family Diomedeidae; genus Phoebastria; species Phoebastria nigripes. Next base: position 538,970 of record JAYKAV010002408.1, read on the forward strand.
CATTGATGAAGATATTAAACAGTACCAGTCCCAATACGGACCCCTGCGGGACGCCACTCATCACTGACCTCCATCTGGACATTGAGTCATTGACCACTACCCTCTGGATGTGACCATCCAACCAATTCCTCACCCACTGGACAGTCCACCCATCAAATCCATACCTCACGAGTTTAGAGAGAAGGATGTTGTAGGGGACTGTGTCAAAGGCCTTACAGAGATCCAGATAGACGACATCTGTAGCCCTTCCTATGTCCACTGATGTAGTCATTCCATCATAGAAGGCCACTAGGTTGGTCAGGCAGGACTTGCCCTTGGTGAAGCCATGCTGGCTGTCTCAAATCACCTCCCTGTCCTCCATGTGCCTTAGCATAGCTTCCAGGAGGATCTGTTCCATGGTCTTGTCAGGCACAGAGGTGAGACTGACTGGCCTGTAGTTCCTCGGGTCTTCCTTTTTYCCCTTTTTAAAAATGGGGGTTATGTTTCCCCTTTTCCAGTCAGTGGGAACTTCACTGGACTGCCACGACTTCTCAAATACGATGGATAGTGGCTTAGCAATTACATCTGCCAGTTCCCTCAGGACCTGCAGATGGACCTCATTGGGTCCCATGGACTTGTGCACCTTCAGGCTCCTTAGATGGTCTTGAACCTGATCTTCTACAGTGGGCGGCTCTTCATTCTCCCAGTCCCTGCCTTTGCCTTCTGCGGCTTGGGCAGTGAGGCTCGAGCACTTGCCAGTGAAGACCAAGGCAAAAAAGTCATGGAGTACCTCCACCTTCTCCATATCCTGGGTAACCAGGTCTCCCGTTTTGTTCCGGAGAGGGCCCACATTTTCTCTCATCTTCCTTTTATCACAAACGTACCTACAGAAGCTTTTCTTGTTGCCCTTGACGTCCCTAGCCAGATTTAATTCTATCAGGGCTTTAGCTTTCCTAACCTGATCCCTGGCTGCTTGGASAATTTCTCTRTATTCCTCYCAGGCTACCTGTCCTTGCTTCCACCCTCTGTAGGCTTCCTTTTTGTGTTTGAGTKTGTCCAGGAGCTCCTTGTTCATCCATGCAGGCCTCCTGGCATTTTTGCCTGACTTCCTCTTTGTTGGGATGCATCACTCCTGAGCTTGGAGGAGGCGATCCTTGAATATTAACCAGCTTTCTTGGGACCCTCTTCCCTCCAGGGCTTTSTCCCATGCCACTCTACCAAGAAGATCCCTGAAGAGGCCCAAGTCTGCTCTCCTGAAGTCCAGGGTAGTGAGCTTGCTGTGCGCCCTCCTTGGTGCCCTAAGGATCTTGAACTCCACCRTTTCAYGRTCACTGCAGCCCAGGCTGCCCTTGAGCTTCACATTCTCCACCAGCCCATTCTTGTTGGTGAGAACAAGGTCCAGCATAGCACCTCTCCTCCTTGGCTCCTCTACCCCTTGGAGAAAGAAGTTATCATTGATGCATTCCAGGAACCTCTCGGATTGCTTATGCCCTGCCGTGTTGTCCCTCCAACAGATGTCGGGGTGGTTGAAGTCCCCCATGAGGACCACGGCTTGTGATCGTGAGGCTGCTCCTATCTGTCTATAGAGGGCCTCATCTGCTCAGTCTTCCTCGTCGGGTGGCCTGTAGCAGACCCCCACCTTAATGTCACCTGTCCCTGCCTTCCCTTTAATCCTGACCCATAAGCTCTCGGTCAGCTCCTCATCCATCCCCAGGCGGAGCTCCATGCACTCCAGCTGGTCATTGACATAGAGGACAACACCCCCTCCTCGTCTCCCCTGCCTGTCCTTCCTAAAGAGCCTGTATCCTTCCACCCCAACACTCCAATCATAGGAGCCATCCCACCATGTCTCCGTGATGCCAATAAGGTCGTAGCCCTGCAGGCATGTGCATGTCTCTAACTCCTCTTGTTTATTCCCCATGCTACATGAAACAGTGCTTTACCAGCTCCAGTTAGATTGAATATCTTAGAGAAAACTATGAAATCAATCTTTTAAGAGGTTTCTTTGAAAATCAAGGATAAAATTTATAATCACAGCTTGTCTAGTCCTAAAGTGGTAGGTGCTTTTTTTCTCAGCTACCTCAATTGCAGCTAGAGTGTCTCACTTTTGACATTGATCCCAGTCAATGTTCTTCCCTTGAACCAGGGAGATCACCTCTGAAGGCTTTCTTCCCGAGTTGTTCTGTAAGATAAAGTATTTGTCCTAAAGTGACTTCTTTATGTTCATTTTTAGAGTGCTTTCTTGGTCTCTCTTGCTTTGGAATCCATACATGAAGCTGTCGGAGATTTTACTGGGGAGTTGGGAGTCTGGCTATGCCAATGCCATTCGGTTCTTTAACTCACTCCTGTCTTAGCCATTGATTGCCTTAATTAGTGTCTGGAGAAGATTAAGTCATTCATATCAGCTGGATGACTGAGGTTCCTACGGATTCCTGTGCACATTTTATTACTTGGGTTTGCAATGTAGGGTTTTGATTAATATCTAAAGTAGTGTAAAGGGTAGTCAAAATGTTCTTGTCAAACATCTTTGAGTTAAAACAGCTTTAAAACAATTAATATGAAGTAGGTGTGGTTTGTTTGAGTCAACATTTTCCCCATGCACTTTGTAAACAACATTAAAAATCATGGTTTTGTTTAATGTTTAAGTTTGTTACATTTTGTGTACTTTTTTGATAATTAAAAGTATCAGAACTTAAGGATACCAAGATTTGAGAATCTGCCTTTTCTAAAATTTCTGAGTGTTCATCGGTTTTAATCTTCAAACCTCTAGCTGATTTGGGACTACTCCTTTCAAGAATCTGCCTTTTTGCACATTCTAAGTGGCTGCAACTGCAACAATAGTTAGTGGAGAAGCTCARTCTGGAGTCCTCAGTTTTAATGGATGAAACATTTTCCAGGAGCAGCCTTGATCATGAAGTTAGCTCTTCCCTTGGCCCCTAAATCCTTTGAAAATTTCAAGGCCAAGGTATTTTCTTATGTCTGTGGTGTGAAGATGGGAACTATTTTGATTAATTCTTTGCTGAGTCAATCTTGGCTGGTAACTGTAGTGATGATGTCAGTTACATATTGATTACGTATAAAATTATTATTAGACCTGCTTATATGTGGTAGTAGGTGCTTGAAAATGTAGTGTATATATATCAAAGTAAGGCAATAGGATAACAGAGCACTTAGTTAAAATTACACTTATGTTTCAACTAATTGAAAAGAGTTACAAATATTCTTAAGCTGTATTCGTAATTTAGATGCATTTACAGTTTTGAATATAACCTTCCTGGCATGTTTCCCTGAAGCAAAAGAGAAAATAAAAGAAAGAAACAAAAAGGAAACTAATTATAGTTGCTTCCTTGCAGCTTTTAGATTCTCTGAGGCACCTTTATGACCAATCATGATACCTCCTCATTTCAAAATTAATGAAACAAAAAGATGAAAGTTGCTTCAGTTCTTGTTCTTCTGCTTCCACCTTTGGAATTGTTCCTGTTCTTCAAGTCTTCTAAATGGATAAATTAAACAAAACATAGATTTGGCTGCTGAATTCTCAAAGCAATATTCATATGACAGCTGATTGCATTCTTACTAATGGTAGCCCTTGATGTAGTTGCTTCTATCTGTGAATTATGCAGAAAATGAAAGCAATGGAAAAAATGGGTTACAAACCCAGATTCAGGCACCCCAAATCTGGAAGGTTAGCTCCTATGAGATATATATATATAAAAAAAATGTTTTAACATAAAATATAAAGGTACCTATGCACACTGTAATGAGAGTTATTAGGTAACATTCCTGCTTCAAGAAAAGGTTATAAATTGAGATGTTTAGAAGCTGCATTAGACTCCTTTACCTTTAGCTACTAGATAATGCCCTTATAGGTAATTTTCAGACAAAATACCTACCAGGGTATTAGTCAAGCGTTAGTAGAAATTTCCAAAAGATGTACTACATTATTTTGTTACCAGTTTAAGTGCCCCCTGAAATAGATATGGTGTTTGGAATATTAGAAGCTAGAAATGGAAACAAAAAAAAAAAAACAAAACACATTTGAAGTCCCTCAGAGAAACAACATTGAGTGAAGTGGGAAGAGAGAATTTCTTTTCATCCGTTATTCTCCATTTCTGTTAAAGACAGAATATACGTTGTGACCTATATCTGCCCTGGATGTCAATATCATTCTACCTCAAATTTTTTTTTTGCACTCTGTCAGCCCAAATGGCATGATTATGCAGAACTGAAAGAATGAAAGTAGCAGTAGTTAGCCAGAAACTGGGCTGCAACCTCAAAGATTGTTCTAGGGTAGTCTAGAAACAGAAATAGTGATGTTTGGCATTTGCACAATAGTCTGTTTTTATCCAAACTCTGATCTTCTACTTTTTCTACAGCTAAGGCACATGACTGTTCTGCTGGATATGCATAATCCTCTAAACATAAGATTTCATTTAGGACCTCTCTCATGGCTAAAATTAAGCATTATTTGGGAAATTTAAGCCACCCTTAACAGAAGAGCTGACTGAGAGTGATATTTTTTATTTTGAGAGTTGTAAAGAAATTCTATGAAGGAGTTTTGGAGCACGACCCAAGTGTGAAAATAGATTAAACAAAGTCCCAATACCTATTTCTTCAAACCAAAACTTCCAGCTTCACGTTCCAGTATTTCCCTCTACCTTCTGAGCAGCAATGACCCAGGATAAATGATAATGGGATAGAGATTTCCCAGCTGCGCCCTATGGAAGAAGTTTAGGCCAGAAGCTGATTGTACTTCGTTTTGAAACCAGAATAATCAGAAGCAAACAAGATTAGATATCAATGAGAAAGAAGGAAAAGACCGGACAGCGGGTGCAGTACAGTTTGCAGCATCCATTTAAATTATTTTTTCTCCACTCCCCCATCAAATAACAATTGTCCCAGTTCTTCAGGACAGCAACTTTGATCATTCTTTTTTTCCCAGCAAGCAGCTACTATGTCACTGGTTTTCTGAGTGACCTGGGCAGCTTTCTAGACAAATATATCCCATGTCTTAAATGGAACTTTTTCTTTGGGGTTAAAAATAAAAGGCAAATCCATGTGAACCACTTAAGTCCCATTATACTGGCTGCAATAAAACATTGTACAGTTCTTCTGGGGTAAATTTTTTGTGATATGGATAACCAACCTAATTTATTCTCTGACTTCAGTGAAATTTTCTTGAAATATTCTCATTATTTTTTGTGAATCTCAAGATGATCATAAAATAGGAATTATATAGTATAATGCATAAAGGTGCTATGCCTTTTGTAGAATTAAGAGACGTTTGCTTATATGCATGACTATGTGCTTTGCCTCCAGTTGAGTATAAAAATAAGCATCTCACGAGACAGCAAACGTGTTATGATTTTTTTTCTGGCTGCCTTAAAGAAACATAATAAGTCAATTTGCATTTTGAAATCTACTGAGAGCAACTATGGATCATTAAGTTCTTCTGAATTCCACCTGGTGGAGCATGTAGAGGAATCCCCTGCAATATCATATGGTGACACTTTCATTATCTGAAACTATTTATGTATGCAGACAAAACTATTCCTGTAATATTACTGTCTCACTGTGCATTGTGTACATGGAAGACTGATTTGCACTGTTATTCTTGGGTCATTATGGTTCACTAAGGGTTGATGAAGTCATGTGTGTGCACTGTGGACCTTAGTGAGCTATATCATTTCTTTGATACTATTTAAGTGTGTGAATATGTAAGGGTAATAAGATAGCAATTTCTGTATTCCATATTGTGAGAGAATTGTAGTATGGTACAACAAGTAAAAGAGCTTTTATGTTCACATTTTAAAATAAGTGAATAAAATAAGAATATAAATTAACCCCAATAATTACTGTATGTTAACTACCAGTAAATTTTACAAGTAGTAGGACAACGTTACATGCCTTTCAGTGTGGTTTTATATATAAAACTGTATTTGCATGTTCTGTTTTCAACATCTAATTTAAAACTTATGGAATATAGAGCAAAATAAATTCTACTTATTCCTATTTCATATTGATGTCACTAGCAAACCAAAAAAAAAGAAAATGGCACCCATATTGCACATTTTCAATATACTGTAGATTAAGAATTGCTTTTCTAGAAGTAAGCTGTTTGTACTAGTGCTGTCTGTGATGCAGGGCTTAAAATCATACCTACCAGGTATCAGCATGGGGATATACCAAAGAGAATCTTGAAAATCTGTCTTCCTGGTAAAATGAGCAAGCCTGGACTCGGAGGGACTGCTAAATCAAAAAACAACATATGTTTGATCTTTTTCTTTTATTTTTTTCTCTTCCCCAAAAAGAAACATGGCCATCGACATGCCTTTTAAATCTTATTTTACCTTTTATTTGTTTCAAAGTTTATTTTCAGAGGGTAATTACGCATCTAAATATCTTTGTTTACTTTGTTTCTAGTTCTTATTTATTAGCGTGACTGCAGCTATGCATTATATCATAGTATTCAGGTGATTTTTTTCTGTTGCCTTCACTGGGACTAATCCCGTAAATAAAGCTGCTCAGCCATTTTTGTGGATTCACTCTTGTCCTTATGAAAAGTTTCAAAATGTAGTAATGTTTTCTGTGATTCCGTTCTAAAACAAATGAGGTGGGAAAGGAGTGCTTTTTTACTTCAGTCCCTCAGACATTGCGAAAAATATTTGCTGTTTAGATAAAACAAAACAGAAGAGAGAGAATCAAAGCCTCAGAACTAAGCCTCAAGCATGAGTGTTTTTGAGTTAGCAAAAACAAGAGACAGTAACTGATATTTTTTATCTGAGGTCACATTCTCTGTTTCTCTCTCCTAGGAATCAGCACTTTAATGCACAAATTATTTCCAAAAACAGTATTAAAATTTTAAATAGGATACCTTGGGATGCCTTGAAAATCAGCCTGCATTCTGTAGGAATATAATACCGACTCTTAAAGATAAATAACTGAAAAGAATTATTCTTTTTTCTTGCCTCCTTATTCAGTGTTGTATTAAAACTGTTTCTCTTTAATGGAGTTCTTCCAAAAACTTAAGTCTACCTTGCATTCTGTTTCCAAGTTGTTTCATCTTTCAAGTCTTCAGCTAGCTTTTTGTAACATACTGATGACTGAGTTAATGACTTTATTTCTTTTTTGTCAAATGTACTTGAGTTTTGCATTTGTTACTAATTAGAAATCAAATGAATCTCATTAAAGGGGTCTTGTAACCTTTTTCTACAGTGAGAAAGGGCCAAGATTTCTCATCTGAAAAACTGTACAACTGTCAGCACCTAATGGGTTTGTCAATGTTATTAGGAGTAAATAATAAACATAGAAAATGACTTGACATGAACTTTTGCAAAGGATCTACAAGGAGCTTCACAACACAGATCAATATATTTCCAAGACAGTGGCTATTTATTGAAGGCACTAAAAGCTTTGGTGAGAGAACAGGAACATTTTCCTGTTCAATTAGCCTAGATCCCTTTCCAAAATGTGAAATAGATAAATGATGGCAGATACATAGCATAAAACAAATATGATATATTTTGGTAAAGTGTGTTTTTATTTTCTCTTGCTTAGATAGTGAAGAATATAGGGTAAATCAATTATATTTTAAAAAGCTATTTCATATTTTTTGCCTGTGTCATTTTAATCTGTGGTCTTTGCATGTCATTAAACTTGCATTTCTAATTTCTCAAGAAATTGCTCCCTCTTTTATATGATGATGTAGTCTTTATTTTATTCAGATATTTTCACACATTAGAATATGGTATAGAAACTGAATGCATATTCTTTCACGTAGTAATAAGTTTTGAAAACAGTAAAATAGTTGAAGTTCCTTTTTTTGTCCCCTCTACAGTTAATAACATATACCTTGGTAGCTCCAAGCAGTCTATCCTTCTAAAGGGACTAGGAACAGCTGTTCTGTTTTCAGAGCTGGTTAACACACCCAGAACTTTCGGCAACATCTGGCTCACAGCTTCAGTGGTGATATTGCAGGTAACTTTTTGAATACTTTTCTTCCTATTGTCCTTGATCAAAGAATAGATGATTGCAGACTTGGCTCTTAGTATATAGAAAAAACATTACAGTTTTCTTTATGTTGTTTTGAAGATTTAAAGTGTTATATAATTGGTAAGACTAAAATTATTACGATGATACAGGGTTTGAAGGAAATCAACTGTAAAGAAAGATCAAAGAAACTCTAGTTTTCTTTATATATTACAGGATCACTTAGTCTTGTTTTAAAAACTATACATATACAGCATACACGATATATAAATCATACACATATATATCTAATTAAAATTATAGCGATTGCCTATAAGCAAGACAAAACAAGGCTGCTTTATTAGAAAAGTGTTTCAGTTGTTTATAAGCTGTTTACAAGTCTGCCAAAATTTAATTGTTTGGGAGGAATTTGAAGACTGATTTTCTTCCTCAGGCTAGCTTTTTGGAAAGTTTCAGCAAAATGGTCAAAAGGTTTCTTCTAATTAGTTTAAGGAAATCACATTGTTTTTCATCTGAAAGAAGACCAAGAATATTCTATTCCATTTTAAAGAAATGCATACAGCTTTGTGGCATGGACATGAAAATCAGCAAGGTGTCTTGTTTAGAAGTAAGGGGTGAATTCTGCTCTTCTACGGAACTTGTACTTAAGTTGCTGCCCCTGAAAACTTCAGTTTGTATACACCCAGTAGAGGCTTGTGTGCAGGCTGTGTGCAGGTCCCATAGATACCCCGTACAGAGATAAGCCTGAGTATGCCCCAACCCTAAAAATGGGAATAAAACAAAATTTGCATAGCAGCTGCTCTCCTCAGGAAATTGTGAAGGTGGAATGGGGTATGGAAGTGGCCACAATGGTGCTGAAGTAGGAAACAGGAGGGTTTTCTTTGTTCTTGCTCTTTCCTTCAGTGGTGCTGGACTAAGAGAAGAGCGGATCTTAAATATGAATGATGAAGAGACTGAAGAGGTGCAGTCTCACACTGGTAGAGAAAAGGAGGTGCACAGGCAGTCTGTGATGACTGGACACAGCAGATGAAGGCTGATAAAGCTAGTGGGGATGAGCCAAATCTGGATATGTTGTAAAGACAAGTGCTTCACAGAAGATGCTGGACTGTGACTCAGAAAAGGAGGAAGGACAAAGATGCACATATAAATAATGATGAAAAATGTTAATTGTGACATTGTCAAACAATTCCATGCTTCATTTGCAACCTTGTTGGGCTTCCTTTCTGTCTTTGTTTACTATAGGGTACCCAGCTGCATTTTAATGGATGAAAAAATATAACTTTAAGTTTTCTAGTTAAATTTCAATACGTACTTTTATACATATCAGTAGGCTTTGGCTCAGAAATGTTTTCACTAGAAGCAAAAGAGTACAGAAACAAATTTGCACAATATCTACTTGAAAAGACAACTTGATTCATTGCATTTGTGGTTAAATCTTGAACAATGAAGAAAATTAGTCCTATTGGCATTCATGTATTGAGAATGTAACTATGCAATGACATGTGTGCACAACAAACTCCATGCGCAGCAAAAATAGTACACATTCAGGTAATCCTGTATATAGGAGATGTCATCCTGACAGAGTGAGGAAACAGAGGAATGAAAACACCTCACTGAACTCTTAATACAGGAACAAATAACGATACTAATGTTGTCCAAGCTATGAAACTGTTTTGTCTTCATTAAAAGACAATTAAATTATTCAATCATAAAATTTAATGCACCCTTGTTTTCCTTAAAATGTTGCACATACAAAGACAATATAGAGAAGACATCAAAATTGCAAACTGAATTTTTTGAAACATAAAATAATTTTCAGTTATACATGATCTTGCTGAATTCACATTCTTCTGTCACATTACCCTGATTAAGGGAATGCTTTCCTTGTTCATGTTTGAAGCAATGAGAGATTGTTTCAATTAAAAGTTATTATATGCTAATATTGAAAAAAGAGAAGGAAAATATTCAATCCTCTATAATTTATAAYTTTTGTTTATATTAATGACTAATCATTTATAGAAAGTGAGATTTTTGAGGCTTTCTGTTATTGTTTGAAGTTTTACTGGTATCATGATGTTAAACCAGTGCCCTTGTTAAATTTGAGGAGTTTAGATTTTTCTAAAACATATATTTAGACTGTTGTGGATCTCATAGTTCATTCAGTGTTGTTTCTTCCATGTATTTTCAAACTGTAAAGGTTTCTTCAAGCCTTATTCCGAATGAAACAGAAGGACCAATAATATCTGATGTGGGTGGCAGTCACAAACCAGGTGACCAGGTGACAAACCAGGTCTTTTTGACCAGAAAATTCAAATGTTGAGCATCTAATATTTTTTGTGAACTCCTAATTCAACTAAATACTAAAAAAATGCAATATACTTAAAAAAAATACATACTATTAACAAAAAAATAATAAATTACATTGAAGCAGGGAAAATATTTCCAGATATCAGCAGCTCAGTCCTTAAAAACAGGACATCCCAAAAAGAAAATATTAGTATGATGGTGACAAAAAGGGTTTGGTTTACAGATGGGAGAACTATTTGAAATGAATTGGAGGGAATTATTGGTTATTTATTTATTTTATATTGTCTTTTAGGAATTATCATGAAGCAAGACTTTATTAAGCTGTGTTTTCTATTCAAAAGTGGGCAAGTTTCCCAGGGTTTAGAGGTTTACTGTGATTGTTTAGTGCAGGCTTAATTGATGGCTTACGATGGGATTAATGAAATGAAGAACAGTTTTATGACGGTATTCCCCTACCTATTCTCAAAGGGCTGTGAGTACTTTCACTTATAGAGCTCCAGTTAATGTCTGTACTGTAAAAAATTAAGTTATGTTAAAAATTCCGTAGTTACCTATACCTTTCTGTAGCTACTGAATCTCTGGGCAGAGGGGAACATCTCTGTTTTCTAAAGATGCAAAGATGTTAATCTTTTGTAAAACTCTGACACAGGGTTATAGATACTATACGTTTTTTTCTTTTATATCATGGTTTTTTTATAGACTTGCTTGAAAAAGAGTAAATAAAACCCTGAAGTCTTCAGTAAAATATTACAACTTTGCCAACAACGCAGCTAAACAAGCTGTCATCTCTATATAGAAAATTTTAACTTTGCTTACCTGTTTTATATTATACAGTGACAGATTATATCAGTGCTTTGGCTTAACACAAGAGAGATTAGCACTAGGAAACAATCCTGCAGCCAGGCTAATAGSAATGAGCAGCACTATCGTGGTGTCTGGGACTTTGGTAGCATTTACCTGTCATGCCTGCACTTTGCAGGGTGGGGAGAAGAGGACCTCCTTTCAAGCCTTTCAAGCCTTTCTATCTGTAACAAGAAAGCTTAGTAGAGACTAATTAAAAGTTCTAAGTAAGCTTTTAAAATAACTAAAAGGGAACCACAGGTGTGCACTTCAGTTATACGCAGATGTGAATGAAGAAGGGGAAAAAGTGCTTTCTGAGGCTTCAAAGCCACTTGCTATTGGCTTGGAAGCTTTCAATTTGAAGTTTAAAAAGCTTCATGAAGAGGATTTTTTTTTTTTTTTACTTTTACTCTGATTAAACTGTCTAAAATGTTTTGTAAAAGTTATTTAGTGCTGCAGGTAGGAACTATTGAAATTTGCAGGTAGCAAAAATCCTCTAAACTTAAAAAAAACAACCCCCCTTAAACAACACCCCATCCAAACTGAAGGCCTATGAACACCAAAGATCTGTATCAGCTTTGGTGATACAATTACACAAATTGTTCTGATGACGCCCCAATGTAACAAGTGACTGTTTTTAGTAACATGGTGATTATGGAGCATAATTCCAAGAAACATCACAGTTTTGATTTTTGTCAAAGATTCCAGAATGATTTGAATGGAGTATATAACAGAGCTATGTTGCATCTGTGGGGAGCTATTCAATAGCACTGCAGTTCACTGTTTGAGGACTATGTTGTTGTAACTAAATCACTGAGTATAAAGATGAAACCATAGAGACCTGATACATTTATAAGCAGAAAGAAGCATGATGGGCTGTTAACTGTATTTTTCTTGTTAAGACATTAATAGTAAGTCCTGTTGTCTTTAGAAAGAATTATGAATGCTTTTATAATCTCTTTACACACTGATAGGACAAACTGTGTCAGCATTTTAGTAAATGTTGTGTGAGACACCTAATGTCTTGGGATTTTAAAAAAAATCAGGCTGACTTCATAGCAAAATTAGTGGTACTTGGAAAGAGCGGGAAAAAATGAGAGAGCAGCAACGGCATGTGTCTCTAAAGGAATAGATCTGGAGAATGCAAACTTTATCTGACCAGAGGCACCACGGTAGGCAATGCTGGCAAGTAAAGTGCTACAAGAGTCCCAGGCTCATGTGGTAAATCTACTTTCAGACTTGGGCAAGGAAACCTGAAAGATAGATGGGAAGATTATAAAGCCATAAAAGAAGAAGCAAATGTGAATGGACAGAACATAAAAATATACCATGGCATTTCTAGTCTCCTGTTTTTATTTTCTTTAATCCAGGGCAGGGTTGTAAGTCTCAAGGAATATAAAAGATAAGAAAAAGAACCTCTGTTAACAGGTGAGAGTTCGGGTTATAAATAAAGGCTGTTGAGGTGAAGTAAAGTATGAGGAAATATAGCCTAGAAAGACTGAACAGCTGCTAGAATTCCACCTGAAAAGGTAAATAATAAATGCAAGGATTTTGGATAGCTTCCAGTTTTACAGGAGGATTCTGAATTTTTTTAATAACATTTCAAAATAAGGAGGGCAACACCTCCAGGAACAGCCCAAGCCTGTATAAAAAGATAATTGAGATAACTTGGCTAACTATTACAAAATATCTGATTAGTAACCTGAGTGTCATAAAGTCCCAAAGTCCTGTACCGTAGAGCTACCATGGAATACTCTGTATTGGCATAGAATATGTAGAGTCTCGTTTCTTTAGAAGAAAATAATAGCTGCATCATTCTTGTAAATTAAGCTAACAACTAGGAACTATCTTGAAAAATATGACCAACTTTGACTCCTATTCCAAGTGTAAGCTGGACATCTTACCTTCTCTAAAGCATACCGATACAAACATTCCTGTAAAAATCTTACCATAAGCAAGCCCTCCTCTCCATTCTTTTTTCTGTAAGAAGAAGTGAGAGGAAAAAACCCCAAGCCATCACATGATTTTGACACATGTTCAGGTTGTAAAAAGCAAAGCATGTCAGTCTAGGCAAAACTGGACAGAAGCCCAGGGATGAGTAGAGAGGTTGCTAAAAAAAATTCCCAGAACAAACTGAATAAATTACTAATATCTGTTACTTTAAAAATAGCTATAGAACAGCTGACCTTTTTTATAGTAAATCAGGAAATTCTCACTCATTGAAAAGTATGAGAGAACTTCCCAGGGTTCTGCATTTAGCCCAGAACTGCAAGACTTTGCTGAGAATTATTGCTTTATTGCTTCGTGATTAGAATGGTGTACAATTTTTGACTCATTAGTAGATTAGAGAATGTGTTATGTCTACTTTTTTATTTTTATTCTATTCTTCAGTCTTGTTAAATTACAGCAGTGGTAGGCTGAACTACATATTATTGGAGAGTTTAAAAATATAGCACAACTTTCTGCTGGATTTCACTGGAATTTTCCACCAGGGTCAAAAATCAAGATCCTAACACTGATGCTGTGACTGTTGCTTTTGAATTTGTGATAAAATGAATTAGGATAACCATACTAACAGTTTCTAAAAGCATACCTTGGAGTCCTCCTGCAAAACTAAAGTTTTAAAGAAGCTAATCAGCTGAATATTAACCTATGTAGATATATGTATGGAAGGAAAAGCTAGTTCATTAAAATCAAGTGTAAGAACTCTGACTTAACATAGGGTGACATTTTCAAATTACAGAGCTTTTTCTACTTAACTTTGCTGTATTTCACTTTACTCAGATAAATAAATACCCACGATATACTCCTATCTATCAATGCTGTCAAATTCTATGAACTACAATAAATAGCAGTATGGATAAGCAATAGTAAGTGCCGTAACAAAAAAACAAACCCAACAACCAGACAAAAAGAGATTGATGTACCATATTCATTTCTTTTTTACTGTCTTCAATAGCTTTCTTTTTTTTCTATTCTGTAAATTTCTRTAGAAGAGTTGAAGGATATCTGTTGTCTTTTGGCATAATTCTGTGTAAAATTCTGGTGGTCTTATTYGTTTAGCATGTACCATATTCTAGAAAGTTGATTTTGAAGCTGTTATACTTAGAAAAAGAACTGGATGTTGTGGATCAAACTTAGATTCATGTAAAAGTAATATATCTATGGTATACAGGTGCATTATTTGAGAACTTCCAAGTAGAAGCTTATGATAACGTATTTTAAATATTCATGTTAGTTTGCATGGAAATTGTATTTGCAGTATACCATCATAGGAGCTATCTCATGAAACTGTTTTGCCAAAAGTAAATTATAAATTTGAGACCCATGGATTCCCTCAGCTCCAGTTCAATAAGGACATGCCATTGACTTTTGTGGGACTGTTCATACTTATATTTAGGTATGTTCTGTGAAACCTTATGCTTACCTTTAGATGCATGCCTAAGTACATGGCCAAGTAAGAAGCACAAAGGACAAATAATGCACTTTTAACTGAGAATGATCTGTGAATAATACAGTGGAAGGACTCACACTGACTTTGTTATTTTTGGGATTAGCCTTCATCAACTTTTTATGGACAAGAGGGATCATAGCGTGAAAATGTGTTGTAAAGCCCTTTTTTTGACTAAGCAAGTTCAGACCAACAATCTGTTATCTTGGCTTAAATACAAGCCACATGTTCTCATATATTAACAATAGAAGAAATCTGAGAGACTTAAATATTCTTTTCTTTTACTTTAAGAGTGAGTTACAATATCTCTGTTTTGTCAGGGAGCATTATTTTACATGCTTAGTTTAACATTACATTCCTCTTAAGAAATATAACAATTCAGTCACGTAAATCACTGTAATACGGGCAACTCAGTCTTAGTGAGGTTTTACATTGCACAAGAATTAAGAAGATCTCTTTGGACATTTATTTTATCATTCAATTTTTTTAATTCCTTGTATTTGATTGGTATAATAACACTGCAATTTGAGTTGTCAGTGAGATTCCTGATGCAGTCCTGTAGTAGGTCTACATCTTTGTTTTATCATGCAAACAATAACAACAGAAAACAATGTGGTGCTTAAGGGGGAAACAAGAAACTGTATCCATTCTTAGGTGAGAAAAAATCAAAAGAGGAATAATGACATTAACATTGTACCATTTTATCATGACCAAATTAAGACTTTGGATAAAACGTAAAGTACAGAAAAATGTGAGTTAGTTGTATTTTGCAGGAGCCATGAACGTCTTTCAAGATACTTTATTGTGTAACAAGATTGGTTGATACCTTTGAAAATCATGTGATTTACTTGCAATTTAAAAACCATAGTGATTCGCATCTAATCAAATATGCATGCATTGGTTAAGTTAGGCTATTGTACCTGAATAGAAGTAACTAAAGCTTCTTCACAATCATGAATGAATGTTTCTTGCTTGTCCACTGCGTACAAGGAAGCAAATTTAACAGGCAAAGGCTGTAAAACTAAGACTTAATCTGGCAGCATTTGTGAAATCACTGAGTATGACGAAATGCATATACTGAGAATAAACCTGACTCTGCTATCTCACATTACTGTAACAACGCCAGTTTACATTTATGTGATACCTTTTATCTAAAAAACAATGTAGGTGAAACCATTGCTGATACATTTTTTCACAGTTGTTCAAGCTGGTGAAAGCTATTCTCTTCCCTCACAAGAAGCCATACCAAATACATGATACTAATGTGATACTACAATGCACCCTCAGTCATTAAGCACATATTTAACATTTATTTAGTGATGTTTTTGTTCCTGCCATAAGCTTAAATTCTGTGTTAGAGGCTGTTCACTTTCTTTGCAGCCCTGGCAGGGCACAGAGTAGGTCAGGAGGCAATAGAGTGTATTTTTGACATCTTCTGTCTATTCATAATTGATGATATCTTAATTAGAGTCCCATAAAACAGATATACATGTAGTATACTTTTCCCTAATCACAGTGGAAATCTGATGGATCATTACAATTGTAATCTCTGTTTTAACAGCAATCAAAATTTTCACCGACTTTCTGTTCAGCACTTGCATCTTACTGCACTGTTCCAAGTAAGTATGATATATAATCTACTTTATCGTTGATCAAATATTAAAAAGGTTCTGAAAAAATGCATTTGTGGTGTAGTTTTCCTTAAATCAAAAAGGTAAGTCAATAGTCATCATATGCTACTGACATCAGAGAAGAACAGCTTCCATGCTCTTGGTTTGAGACGTCCCGTCAATAATTTTGAATGTTTCTTTGTTCATTAATTTCTGACTGCAACATACACTCAGTTGTACTATTTTCCTTGATGTACTTTGCTGTGGTATCATTGTTCTGATATCTGAGACCTGAAAGAAAGCTCTAGTGTGTAGTTCCAACTTTCCAAAAGGGGTTACTGACATTGCATAGTGATGATAAAATCGTATTTGGAAGTAGTTATTATGCATACAAAACAGACAATTTCACAATATTCCTACCTCAGCTCAAATGTTTTCACCTAACAAAGCACAGTGAAAGTGCTTTCTGTAAGCAATATGTCTTTTTTACAGCATTGCTGTTATCAATGTCCTGCTGTCCCAGATCTCTGATGAAGTGCAGTTTTAAGAAAATCTACCAATTTGAAAAATGATGTGTCAATATCATCCATGCTCTGAATTTAAGGTCATTAGCTTTGAAAGGTCTAAGTCACAGCAAAATGCATAGAAATTTAGAATCCAGAAATTCATTTGGTCTAATCAGAGCAACTAAAGTATTAGACATAGTGGCAGAAAGCTTCTGGAGCTATTTCATAGATGATAGCTGTTAGTCGTATAGGAATTTCTAAATGGTAAGCAAACATGATATCTTGCCAGACTGATCATTTAGACCATTCATGCATGGAATTACTATTAAAGCCAAAGGTAATCTTCCTGAATTGATTTACTAATAACTTCTGGGGTTGATTCATTATTRTTTATGAATCAATAGATATTTTTCTCAAAAGCATATCTGATGAAGAAATATCTTGAAGGTCTTGGTGTTTGCCACTTTTGTCACAAAGAACACCATGAAAATTAAGCAGCTCTAAGAGTATTTGAAACAGAAAAAGAGAAGTCGGAGTCCGCCATTCTTTTTAGTAGTAACTTATCTAAAACTCACTATGCAAGTTGTTCCAGTTATTTCAGTGTGCACTGTTCAATACAATTTATCACATACCTATGCAATGACATATATTCCAGAGACAAATTCAAGTAGGCTATAACTACATTATACTTACCCACTAAATGTCCAAGCCCTGAGTGAATTTTGCCATCATCCTGGGGACTCRGCGGGGAGGGCTCTCGGCAGGGAGGGCTCAAGGCCAGCTGTAATAGAGCAGCGATGTGGCCTTGATGCTGTTTGATAAAGGGCTGTTTGAGAAGCCCTGGCAGGGGCTGGTCCCCTCTCATTCAGGAGCTGCGTTTATCCTGAGCTGCTCCGCCGTGGTCCCTGCCTGAGCTACATTGCATCTGTGCCTCTGCTTTCCATGCACCTTSCTGATCTAGACCAGGACGCTGACCTGCATCCCCCTGACTTGACTTCAGACCTGCGTCATCACTGTGAATTTGCCTGGCAATCCCTGGCCAGTTAGCTGACCCTGGTTACTGCTCTGCTCCACTCTTGTCTGGGTGTTTTGGTGCTGTGCCCTTGTCAGTGAGGCCACTGCCCTGCCTGACTTGCTGTCACCCTTGGCTGCCAGTTTGCCTTCCCTTATGAAGCAGAAAGCTGTTGGTGCTCCCTGATGCTAACTCCTGTATTACATTCTAATAATTTAAGATCCTGAACAGAGGACAGTCATACAATTGCATATTGTATGCATACGCACAGTAATGAAACACTTCATTTTTTTCTCTAAAGAATTATCCTTTGCCTCTTCCCAGATTACAGAAACGTAAAATAAGTGGCATAGAAGATTAAGCCTTTGACTATTATGACATGTATGAATACATGTGAAATATATAGATCACAAGAGAGAAATYCATAAATAATAAAGAAGGCTTCAGCATATAAGTGGCGATCTTGCAGATGGAGGAAAGTTAAGCACAGAAGGATAGATTTTCAATGTCCACAGCAGAGGTAGGAATAAAATCCAGATTTCATGAGTGTCAGTCCACAGCTGTGTTCACTGAGCACTGCCATTGCTGCCCATGATCTGCTTATTGCTCAATTATATAGGCAGAATAATACCTTTCCAGGGTTGGCAGAAATAGTTGAAATTCTGAAGAATTAAAAGACGAGCAAAGAGAAGCGATGAATTTCAGCTAACATGACTCCACTGCTGGAGTACAGCCAGTTGGAGGTAAGAAAAACCATGCTGAAGACAGGGATGAGACAGTGATTGATAGCCTTGTTTGAGAGATGGCCAAGATTAGTCTGACAGTTTCTGGCACAAATTGTATTTCCTGCTGTTCAGGCAACTTAATTTCATTTATGTTCATTTATGCCAGCTGGGTGTATCTTATTCTTCTCTTCCCCCTTACATGTGCTGTAGTTTCACATTTTTTTCCTAAATAGCATCTCTACCTTTGGTAAAAAATGTAATTAAAAGACAGTTATTCACTTAATCCATCTAGCTGACGTTTCTTTAGTTTTCCCTTTTGTGTGCTCAGTAAAAAAGGAAAGCTTTATGTGCTCTTTATTATGATTCTACCTGGAGATACGCAATTCAGACCACGGGCCAGTGTCAGTTTATTGACACTGACCTGTAAAATATTTCCTGTCCTGTTATCTGTCTGTTGTTCTCTAGCTTTCAAGGTCTGTGTTCCCCGTGACTCTGAAGTTATATATCAGCTAGCAGTGGGACTGCTGCCCCCTGTGCGCTGTACAGTAATGCATCAAGTGTGCCATCATTAAGATAAATTATGTCCTTTTGTGAACATTTGAGTCTGTATTTGTCAGTACAAAAAAGCAGCTGTGCTTGAATTAGGATTTAGGATGTCACTTAAATGTTGGAAATAAATTGATTATTTAGCACAATTTTGGCAAGGGAATTAAGAGGATTCAGCCTAGTGTTTTGTGTAACATGATATTTCTGTTGTAATACTGAAGCAGAAATAAAATTACAGGAAAAGGAATAAGAAAAATATTTGAGAGAGGCAACAATTTTTTTTTGATAATTCAGGTTTAAATTATAAAGTTACAACATGCTGATAGATCTGCAACCTTTTAGCAAACCTGCTATGTCTTGCTAAATATCATTGGTCCTAAATCTGAGATGCAGAATATAAGTGCTGAAAGTATTTTATAGTGACGATGGTAGGAAAAAAACATGGAAGAAAATTCATGCTCTCACATATTTTTTAAACATGCACATTTTTGCATACAATATCTTACACTTTGAATATGTGGACTTCTGTGTGTATTTATGTAAGCATAAGCTTATGTGAGTATTGTAATGATTGCTAATCAGACTGGTAAATATACACCATAAAAATATCTTCCAATATTAGGATTAGCACTGGCATATGAGGAATCAAGAATGTTGTTCACTGGAAGTTTGAAAGAGCAGATTAAATATCTCCGAGTAGGGAAATAGATGAAGGCCTAGAAAGCACCTTGCAGGTTACATTTCTGTGATATACCAAGTGTATGAAATATGAACAACTGATTTTGAAAGTATACCAAAGAAATTTACAAATCCAAAGTCATATCTTCACTTCTTTGTGAGGGTCTCCTATTATAGCATCAGTGGCCACAAAAATGGGCAGGAGAGGTCTAGTCACTCACACTCGTCCCTCCCTGTCCATGGATATTTCAGCAAAGGAGGAAAGGGAAGCAGTGAATGAGAGGAGTGAATACTTCCATTCCTTTTACTTCTCTCTACTCTGTAGGCCAGCAACATGGCTTACTCAGCCATTAGCATCTCAAATCATGGAAGAAGTAGGGGAGAAGTGGGATCGTGTGAACAGGAACTCAGATCCACAAGTGACTACACTGGATTTGGGCTTGCCCCTACGTGTGACTGCATTCCTGTTGTAGTTGCTATGTGTTTTCATTGCCTTCACCTACGGTTAGAACAGGCTCTAGAAGTAAGGCAAGCTTCTGCTAAAGGTTTGATACAAATGTAAAAGCGAATTCAAAGTTAAAAATTCTCATCGTAGAACAGTATAGGGTTATTGGAAAAATATATTAGGGAGGTAATACAAAAAATTCCTGCTAGTTTCTCAGAGAACAATAAATAACACATGATTCAATAGGCTAGCCCTTTATTATATTATGAATCTGTGAGACATATTAGTTTTCCAGCACACATTAAACTCAGTGTGTGTTGTTCGTATTATGAAAGTCTGTCTGAAAAATATTTCAGTTGCAAAGTTACAGTGCCAGCTTTGATGGTTATCTCCAGATATTCTAAAATATGTTGTTTCCCACCTCAATCCCCACTTTCCCAGATTTCTTTTAAATTTCCTAATATGTTACTTGTTGCTTTTTATATGAGTTTAGATGAGTTCTTTCCCCTGTCCTTGTTAGCCATTATCTTTGAACTGTAGGAATAAATTGAGATTTTTGTCAGAGTGGAAGCGCTCATTAAAGATTTCAGTGAGTGTGTATTTGAATATCACTAGAATAAAACTAATGTCTATGCACTTAGTATTCAAAGACTTCTGATTTATCCTGTCAGGTACATAATAGTAATAGTAAAGTTTTAAAAACTTTGCTTATCTACTTGAGAGTTGAAACTAGTTAGCTGAGAGGGTTAAGAACTGATGCTTGTTGGGCTCCTTAGAGAAGATATCATCCCTATTTTTGTGAGGTGGGTCAATTCATTGTTCCAAATTAAGTTACATGAAAGGTGAAGTTTGGGATTTTGTCTTTCAGAAATTACTGTGAAAATTAAAATACTCCTCAGCTGCTTGTGGAGAAAGAAAGGAACATCAGGCTAGTTTGAAAAACAAATGACAGAGTTCCAAAAAGTGAGCTCAAGACAGCATGAAACACATTGTACTGTGAATATGAAAACGTGGCAACACTACTTTTTTAAGTGTTTATGTGGCTTTCTGGATATTAGTTTTATGATGGCAGACATATATATACTTAGTAGAACTTGTTGGCTTTGTCTCCCATCCTCGCTTCTGAGTATGAAAAAATCCCTAGCTGAAAGTGAAGTATTCACTGATGGAGGATGTGTTTGAATTCTGACATGCCAAAGTGTAAGAAAGCTGTTCATGGTTATGGTGCCTTGTTTTGCTCCCCAGGTTAGTCTTGGCAAATTACTGATAGCTTCGTATGACCAGAAACAAAAATATCTACAGATACTTAAAAAAAAGGAAGAAAATAGGTGAGTGTAAGCTTATAAATATAATCACAGTATTATACAAGATTGTGGAATACATTCTGATGGAATGAATAAAGATCAGAAAGTAAAAGGAAAATAGGATAAAATGCAACATGGGTATTCCACAAYTGAAACCTAGATTACTCTGATTTCACTAAGAGCATGTTTTCAAAGGAAAATAAAGCAGGTTTAATATATTTCAATGAAGTACCTGTTATGGTGCCATACGTAAATTATTTAAGGTGGAAAAGGTGGTGTTTAATACAAGATTTATAAATAATGATTTGGCAAAAACCAATGTATAGAAAGAGAAATATCAGCTGAAGGACATTATTGGAAAAATTCTTTAAGGAGCATTCTAGAGGCTGATTTAATATTTTCATTAATAACCTTATTGCAAAATGTAGTATTGCAGTAATTGAAGGTATTGATGGCTGCAAGTAGAATGAACTGTTATGGAGGAGGATCAGAAACTTGCACAAGGCAACCCATTTTATCCCCTTACTTGGGGCAAATACTTGAATACTGGAAACGTTGTGCATGCAACTGTCCCATGGAACTTTACTCTAGGATTTTTTTTTTTTTTTTCCTGTTTTAGTTCTTGGTT
>JAYKAV010002408.1:567749-612880 GCA_035582835.1 Phoebastria nigripes
GGGACCTCCCCCGTTAACCAGGACTGCTGATAAATGATGGAGAGTGGCTTGGCAAGCTCCTCCGCCAGCTCCCTCAGCACTCTTGGGTGGATCCCATCTGGCCCCATGGACTTGTGAGCGTCCACGTGGCGTAGCAGGTTGTTCACCGCTTCCTCTTGGATTATGGGGGGTTAATCCTACTCGCCGTCCCCATCTTCCAGCCCAGGGGGCTGAATACCCTGAGGATAACTGGTCTGACTATTAAGGACTGAGGCAAAGAAGGCATTAAGTACCTCAGCCTTTTCCTCATCCTCGGTGGCAATGTTCCCCCCTCACATCCAATAAAGGATGGAKGTTCTCCTTGGCTCTCTTTTTGTTGTTAATATATTTGTAAAAACATTTTTTGTTGTCTCTAATGACAATTGTGCAAGGAGAGCATAAAAATGGGTTTAGAAATCATATTAGCACTATAACCATATGTGGATGCAAAAGAAAGGCCGATTTATTTTAAACCACATTCCTTTTTGACATAAAAACAGCGCAAGTTGTAACCTTTATGATCAGAAGTATCCACCTTAAATTCTTAAAAAAGGAAGGGGTATATAGACATGATCCTCCTTACAAAACTGACTATAATAAAATACTTTATTTCTTATGACATACTAAGCTGTTTTTCTGGATTACAACAAAAACTGCTAGGACTGGAGAACATAGAACTTGTAGGAGTCATGTTTGTCCACTTGTGGAAGACCTCCTTCTACATGTAAGTCATGATTTCCACCATTGTCTGTTCTATGTCATCTCCATTAGTCCCCTTACAATATTAACATGCTAG
Source organism: Phoebastria nigripes (assembly GCA_035582835.1). Lineage (NCBI taxonomy): Eukaryota > Metazoa > Chordata > Aves > Procellariiformes > Diomedeidae > Phoebastria > Phoebastria nigripes. The sequence continues at coordinate 568,564 of JAYKAV010002408.1, forward strand.
GATATTTATTATCTTTAGTCTGACAGCAAAAACAGATTGGCCAACTTCATCCCAATTCACGTTTTATGCTGCATTGCCAATAAATTTGGCTTCAGACTTTGGATGAAATGAGCTACAAAGTCCCATAGAGGCTCAGAGATCTTTTTTACAGAAATACATATTTTGTTTTATTATCATCTTTTTCCGAAGTTCTACTGAAGAAAAAAAGCAGATCAGTACTGATCCCTTGAGATATCACCATTTTTATTTACAGTTCTAGTTTCATCCAGAACTAGATTTTTTMTTCTCTTATTATTATCATACCAACACCTTTTTATTTTTATAAATACGTTTCGAGTCACAGCAATGAATTGACTGCAGTTGCTGAAGTTGCTGCTGTATGTGTTTCTGAATCAGAGAGCTGCTACCCCTGAAATATTCCAACATCATCTACAAGCTGTCAAGTTCTTCAATAGCATATATATTAAATATTTTGAGCTATTTCATTAAGCTGTTGTGAAAAAAAACCTTGGCATCTTCTCCAAATAATGTAGCTATTGGGTGAGAAAATGGGGCAGTTCTGGGAGGGGAAGTAGAGAAGGGCTACACAATTAAATCTAACACCCCAAACCTGAAATCGTTTAGATGAACAGAATAGAAGAAAAGTGAATGTATAACAGATAGATGAACAGGTGCACAACTTGGTCTAGGTTTAAAAATGCTAATTATATTAAAATAATCCTGTGTCAGTAAACCAGCTCATGGCTTTAACAATACCCATGTAGTGAAAACAGATTTCAGAAAGCATAGCCTTATTAGTAAATGTAGACAGATGGCCCCTCTATTTACCATCATATCTTCCACTGATTCCCCAAACAGCCTGAGGAAACTGCATTTACCAAGATAGCTTTAGCAAGCAGAGCACTACCCATCAGTATTGGAATTACAGTCCTCTCTTTCATATCATATTTTGAGCACATCCAGTAATCTGACCTGTCGCAGGCACCAGCCAAGTGGAAATGACAGTGAATGACAGTAACAGACCAAATAAGATGGCTGCCAGGAGTGCAGAGAGACCCAGGGACCTCAATCAACTGAACCACAAATCCATTAAATGATTTAATTTTATGTATCTAACTGTGGGGCAACATTTACAGCAGGAGAGAGAGATATACGCACAAAAAATAAAAGCACGTATAGGAATAAACAGTTTGAGAAATAAAAGTACTCTGAGAAGTTAATCTTACATGTATGATTATTCCTTTTTTTGGAAGATGCTACAAACTTTATATGCACATGGAATAAACTGTTCTGTAATACGACCTTACATTTTAGAAAATGATTCACAAATGAAATTGGTTTTGACTGGTAATGCAGAAAGGTAAAAAGCTACCATGTTCCATGAAAACAGGCTAGTCAACTTGATTTTTGTTTGAAGTCCTTTTCCTATCACTTTCACTTTCTGGCTGGCACTGCAGTGGCTGAAATGTAGAAARAATGTATTTTTACTTAAATTAAAGGTACAATTTCATTCATGTATACGTATTTGTTCCAGGCTCAGCCTTGCATCTCAAATGAAACCTCAAAAACAAAATTGGTGTAAAAAAATATGGCACAATGTCATGCATATGCTTTTAGATACTGTAAAACTTCATTTTTCTTTTCATCCTCTCTATCAAAGGCTATTTTGCCTCATTCTGTACTAATTGTTTCAAATGCAGTGAAATCTAGTTAAAAAAACCCTAAATCGCAGGATATGCATATGCTGTGCTTTCTGAGCATCTCATAAGGAGGTAAGGTGAAGATCTATTGTCTCCCCCTTTGCTGTGTCTATAGCATGGTTTTGATACGTGATGAACTTGGGCATTAACTCATGCCAAAGTAAGRCGTTAAATATCAATGATGATTAGGCGCTATTCATTCAACCACATAAACTGCTTGTAGCCGGAAAAAAAAGTTCATAAAGCATACACAAGAATTAGAAAAGGTGTTTTACTTTTTTGTTGTTGTTTTGGGTTTTTTTTTTGTTTGGTTTGGTTTTTTGTAATGTATCATATCTGCTTAGGAAGCAAGATATTTTTCTTTAATTAATAACAGCCAGATGTGCCTAGTTGAAAAGAAAGTCAGCATGGTACTCTTTTATAATTCTTCCGGTTATAAGAAAACCCAGATCAAATACACCTGTATAGTGTAGCTGCAATGCAACTGATAGGACTCTATAGAGCACTCCAGACAACAGTGTATTTTAAGGCTAGAGACACTCATTAGATGAAGGTTGAACAAAGCCTCTGTAAAGCTACATAACTGTGTGATCACACTATAGAGCATGTGCTTTTGCTAATACGCAGCGCCTTCCTCCCACTACAAACCCATGACTATGTTAGATCATTGAATTTGCTCTTCTGAATAACAAAGGTAGAGAACTTTGTCCAAGAATCCGTGTCTTTAGCCAGGAAACTTGCAGGGAATGGATTTCTTTCTAGTAGTTTTTTCTTTTAAACTGTTTCATTCTGTGAGAGGGTTTTTAATTTTTAGCAAGCAGCTCAAAAAAACCCAACCCTATAGGAAAAATACCATTTTGTTTTAAATTGATCAAATTCCCAACTGTCAGCAAAAGGGTTCTCAGTCAGACTTTCTTACCTTTTGAAAGAAATTGCATGTCACTGTGATATGTCAAATGGCATTCTGTGCTGCATTTTCATAATACGTCACTAAGTCAAAGGATACATTTCTAATGTTTTGAATGCAGGCCAAAAGCAGCCTTCTGGGGAGGTTGAATGGGGTTCAAGAATGTGCTGCATGAGTATTAGTCTATGTTCATTTAGAGGTTTGAGATGAGCACCAGAATACACTTTGAGGGGTAAAAATGCAAAATCAAATACACAGTTACTTGTAATTGATGAACATTTATTCGATCCTTTGTCCGCAGCCATGGGCAGATATGCTGGTTGCAAGGCTTTTCCTCAACTGTCTGCTGCAAGGCCAGTTAATACTCAAAGGCAACTGAAGCTTGAACAATTCTTACAGCATGGTGGGTGTATCACACAGTCCTGTACCTTGAAATGGGACATGAAGATCACAGGCAGGAAGCATGCTGGGTTTTAGCTCAATCCTTGGCATGACCTCTTGTGCAAACACAAGCAAAAGAACATAGGAGGATAAAGGGATTTTTTTTTCTCATGTATTCTAGTTGTCCAATATAGCTGAATATACTGCCTCATATATCTTTTAAATTTATCTGAGTATATGCAGCTACACACAGTCAGATATTCATTTATTTTACCCTCACTGAAAGCTTTGCACTAGTCTAAAGGAAAGCTTTGTATAGTTTCAAAAAAAAAAGGGGGGGGAGGAATTCTACCAAGATAAACTGACATTTTTTTCAAAAGAATCTTACGGAAGTTTGTTACTCATTTCCCAAAGAAAATATGGAAATCTTAATTATGAAGGCTAATTCAAGTAGAGCCAACAAAACTGCTCAGTCTTATAGCGAAAGAACTGCAACTACCGCTGTTTTACTTGCTCCTAGGATGTTGCAAATACTGCCCTATTTCAAAAAGCAGTGTATCATTAGATGCAGAAATACTTCTGTTCATGGATTTTTCTTTTTCAAGACCAGATTTGCCTGTGTGTATTTGCCTGTGTTTTTCTTTTTGTGGGACTGTAAATTAAGCCCTCAGAATGACCATTTACACTTTGATGCATACTAATCAATATAAACATGTCATTTTATAATTAATTCTGAACTAATTAGCAGTAATTAGCTGTGTCTGTCAAAAATATCAGCAGTCATTTAGAGTATATTACTTGTCAGTCAAATATATTTTAAATAAATTTTGATAGCATTTCTGGCTCCAATTAACAGAACATCAGAATCTTGCTACAATTTTTGTGGATGTTATTCTAACATATGTGAGGAAGGGACTATATACATATTTATGCAAGAGTATTTCCAACTGTGTTGCTAATATTATAGTGGCTTGAATCAAGAAAAATGCATTATCCTCACACAGCTAAATCATAAAGAGTTGAACTAGAAATATAATAGCCAGTGAGGGGAATAGAGATATATAAACTACTTTATTAAAGCCTAAACCAGAATTAGAAAATATAATTTCATTTTCCCTTTTTTTTATATAACTTTTATAATACTACTGATTCTGTGGCTCATAAACCATTGCCTAATAGTATCTTCAAATTAGAATTTTTGTAGATGGCTTTAAATTTTAGGTCCAAGGTGGGCGATGGAGTTGTATCTGGGTTAGGCTTCAAAGGATATTTTTCCAACCTGTGAATGTTATCAATATCAGGGTGAGAATTTGATCCTTTCCATGTTGTGGTTAGAGATGAAGCTTCATTAGAATTATGAATAAATGAGAAATACAGCAGTGAATGACTAAGCATGTGCAGTTATTCTAGATTTATACCAGCTCTTGTATGCCTGCGTAGTTAGATGCTGTTAGCTAATATTTTGACTACACATCTAAAAATAAAGCACCTCTTCAACAAATAAATAAGTAAGCACAATCAACTTCTTCAAAGACAGAAATTCTAAGAAAGTGAATCCTTTTCCAAGGAGCGGTAGCACAGCTATGGGGCAGGAGGCCGCAGAAACTTCCTTTCTAATGTGGACCGACTCAGTAAGAGTGACCTACCATTCCCTTCCATCGCTGTTTGTCAAAAAGATGCTGTGAAGGAAGAAAAGAGATTAGGAAGTGATTCCTGGGTCCAGAATCCATGCTCTAAAAGGGACAGAGACAGAATGGGTTGAAAATGGATCAAATTTAAGGTAAAAACATTGATGTTTTATGGGCTCGACAGCAAATTTTGCATGGAACTACACTGCTAAGAACACTTAAGGGAAGAGCTGGTAAAATCAAAACAAGAAATACATCCCAAGAGGCAGCTCAAGTCTCTTGCCATATAGGGCTTTTTGAAGGTGAACCTGTGGCTGCCTTTATAGGTAAGAGCACATTTTATGCTCAAGAACAAGCAAATTATTTTGTAAATGAGAGTGCACTTTTTTCTGGATGTCTCCTCTCCCACACTCTTTTCATCATTTTTTACGAAAGGAGAATGGTTTCTGACCATTAAGTCATTAATGAGCATTAGGTCATTAGACAAATCAGGAAAGAAATCCCCTTTCAGAGAAGAAAAAACAGTGACTTAGCAGGTAAACAGATTTGCAAGGCTTCTTCCTAAGATCATACATTGTGATATTACCTGTCAAAGCTGAATTACGTTTTTTTGTTTGGTTTTTTATTATCTTTTTCTGCAAAAAATCTCCTGGGTTATGGTTCTGTCTCTGAGGAGTCTACTCTGAGGAGTCTACAACACTCTAGAGATTTAGATGGAGTCAAATGCTTTGTTGCTAGATTTATCAGAAACCAGAACAGCAAAATAACATACCATCCTCTAATTTCAACACTGACATGAAATGCCAATGCTTCTCTTCAGGGATTTGCTATCAGAAACATGTCCATAAAAATCTGAAATCAGATCTTGAAGTCTGAACATGACCTTGGATATAATTGGAAAAAGCTGTACAGATTCTGGGAGAAAGGTACTTCCAGAAGTAAAAAATACACTTTTGTTGAAACCTTTAAATATTTTTTTTTACTGCAGATTTACGCTAAAAGACTGACTCTTTAAAAGCACATTCTTGAACCCCTTCCTCATTCTTTTTCCATGTTTTGAATGAAAGCTTTGTTTAAATATTAAGAAAAATTAAAAGAAGTGGCTCAGGAAAAAAAAAAAAAAATGTTTCTCATAGCATACAGTTATCCAGAAAAAAAGGAAAAAAAAATTGTCAACCAGCTTTTTTTTTTTTTCAAACATACCTCATGAACTTATTTGAAAAGCAGTAATAATTCCTTAGAAAATAGGCCAGTACAACAATGTGAACAAAAAAGAGACCAGGATACATACAGGTTATCATAATGTGTCAGGTTTTTCGCACATTTCTTCCATAAAAAATATCTGGTTTTCTGAGCTTGCAAATGAAAATATCTTAGGGCTTTAACTTGCATTTACTTAGCACGCAGTTCTGATAGTTTAAGATGGCATTACATGAACTGTTTGTTATTATTTTTCTCCCTGTCCTATATCCTCATGTTGATAAAAATGGTAAAATGAAACACATGCTCACAGCACTGTGTGAAGCACGGAGGCTCATCTTAAGCTAACAGTCTCCTTGGCCAACAAAGAGAGTAACATGAATTGACACTGCTTTCCAGGAACACCCATCTTCAGTACAGAATATTTTCCTAATGTATTGTCTGACTCTTGCCTCATTTCCTGCTATTTATTAAAAGAAAAGAAGTCTACATCTTCAAGCTAAAAAGTATAATACATTAAGCTAATATAATGCCTGCAATTTTTTAATAAACAACTGAATGTCTAAACAATTGCTTCTAAGTGTAATTAAGAGGTTAGATACATATCCCATCTGCATAACATCAATGCTGCTATGGTGGTAATAGCTGTTTTGAAGCTTAGTCACTGCTTCTCATGTTTTTTTTTTCATTAAAACTTGAGTATCATTATACATTGATGCACTGAGATGTTTGGTTTAAAACCAGTCCAGTCCTAGTTCACTTGGAAAACCTGCTTTTCTCAATTACGCTCTTAATCTAGAAGAGCTTGGATGAATACGTGCTTTGAAGTGTGGGGAGGGGAGCCACTGTTACATTGCTGAACTTGCACTGATTTTCTTCTTTCATTCTTCTTAGCCCTATGCTGGAGACTACACAAAGGAGAAGAAACATCACTAATGAAGGGACCTCTGCAGACTTGTTAACTGACATGACCAATGAGCAAAAAAATGAATGGTGTGCAGGAAATGGTAACTAATGGCAGCTAAGCATGTCTCCTCACCCAGGCGATGCTGTGTCAGGGATAGATAAGCTGGCTACTGGAGACAGGGCACAAAACCACAGTGTGGTGCAGGACTCTAAGGAACAAGGTTAAAGCTGGGTTAATTGCGCCTGCCTCTGAGAAGGACTAGCRAGTGTGGGTAGAGTGTGAGCCTAATATGGCTCTAATGCTTTCAGCTCAGGAGCTAACAGCTAAAGCTAAGTCAAGGTATCGCTGCACACTGCTGCGTTCACAGTGTTGCCATATTCTCACAGTCTCAACCTGCTTTTTCTGACTAGAAGCTCTTAAACTCAAAGCCAAAGGTCTGAGCCACATGAGCCACAGATCCTTCCCTGAGGATGAGAATGATCAGGGACAGCATTAGAACCTCTTTTTTTCTCTCCCCCCCCCATCTCTCAGTTCCATATTTCTGCTATTTTCCTGTTGTGTAATTATAAACTGTGTAAGGAAATTATTCTGAATAGCCAATGAGTCATTATTTCCTATTAAACATATCTAGGGAGTAGAGATAGTGTTTGTACTTTCCATAATGATAATTTCAGACCAAAGGTCTACATCTGGATCAAGATACAGATTTGGTACTCTGTGTAATTATATCCTGCTTAGAGCTTACTGAGATCACTTAAATATGGAGCCAAACAACAACTTTCCTAACTCCTCCTTCCCCCAGACAGGATATGGATTCTATGCTTCTGAACACTTTGCCTCTGAAACCAAGGTACCTAATGTGAAAAGGGGCAAAGAGTGGGTGATCATTGTTACAGTACAGAATCTGCTGTTAGGATGCCTTTTCATGGTTGTGATTCCCATTTTCTTTATTACATATTATATTCTAACAGGTTTATCTTCAATGTACGGAACATTCTGGTTAAGTGCACGGTAAACCTCCAAGGAAGTCTGTAACTTCCTTTGAACTCTTTCTGGAGCCAAATGTTTATGCTTAATTATAAATTGCTACCCTCTTTCTTTCCATTTTAAATTCTCCAACTATTTTAATTAGGCTTCCCCAAAGGTCAGAGAACATTAACAATCTGGGCACAGTCTGGCTTTTTGAAGTGCTCGGAAATCTACTGTTAGTGCTATTTGAGGAAACATAAGAGAAACCCAGCTGCCCTGGCTAGCATAGAATAATTAATAATAATAGCTATGTAGCGATGACAGATCCAGGTTAATTGCATACTAATTAAAGGCTATAGTAAAGCAAATGACTGTTTGCATTTGAAATAATGGCTCGTGGCCACACTAACTCACAGAAATGTGCTGTATCTTCTTGGCAAGGTCTCAAATGGGAATGAAATTCATTTGAGACATGTACACGTGAGCTAGTCTGAGAAGTCAAGAGCTTTGAGAAGCTATCTGCAGTGAGACAGCGACAGTCGTTAATGAAGAAGAGTTTGATATGAGCTGAAGTTAAGTTCTGAAAGAGTGAATGGAGAGAGTGGCTGGCAGAACTGGGAGTCAATCAAAAGATAATTAACAGACAGTGCAGAGTACGAGGAACTATTCAGCATGAAGAATCAGATCTTTAGTTAGGAGCAAACAGGAAAGGAGCCAGGAGGGGAGTCCCTCAGTTAGCTATTCCTGGATGCTTAGAAAGGAAATTAAGGAGCTTGTCAGTCAAAGGATGACTGGCTGAAAACAGAGTGCTGGCCAGGTAAGAACTATATTAGAACGCGGTGCTGTTCAGAAAACTAGTTTGAGGCTTTACCTAAGGGGTTTTTTAGTGTGCTGTGAGTGAGATAAAGTGAAAGGGATAACAGGCTATTCCTGGGGAGGAAGAACATCTGATACATTGAGTAATCAAAAGCTAAACTGAACATTCTGAAGAACTTCTCATGTTAGTACATTTGGGGAAATAGTAAAGATGTCCAGAAAGACAACTTGCAGTCAAGCACTTCTAAGTACATAGACTAATCATAGGTTGCCATCCTGGATTTCTCCTGTGTCTGATTCTTATTAGACTTTGGCCACATCAAAACTAGAGACACTCCTTTGATGAGAGGGAACAAAATAATATAGGAACCGAGAGAAAAGAAGAAAGAATTGGGTTCATATCTGGTGGTTAGATTCAAGTATTGCTGAAATTCAGAAGGTTTTGGATTATATATGGTTTTATTTAAAGAACAATTCAAGAGAAATACAAAATTTATAATAAAATAACAAAAGCAGTGAAATGAAATAGTGACCTAATTAAAAAAAGAACCATTATAATGATACTTACTTGTGTTCAGTTTTAGCCTACGGGCTCTATTGACATGCCTCAAGGACCAAATCTCTCTCCCAGAACCTTGCTTAGAACATGCATAGTCATGTAGTCCTTCCGTTGTATTTAAAGTAGCACTGAGTCTTCCCTCTAAAATAGTAAAGGATGTCAGAGAGGATTTGCTCTGGAATGCCTCATCCTGGAAAAGATAACAATATCCTTTCATTGTGGATACAGATGGAATGAGAGGGAGTTGACTGTAAACAAATTCTAACCCTAAAATTCTAACTTGGTTTCCTTTGTACATGACTGCAACTCTTAGAGCAGATCATATACACGTGGGGGTTTTAATACTAAAAAAAATCTGTATATTGGATATTTCCTTACGTGCATTTTAGTGCTTCATTATTTGATTGAATTAAGAAAATAATAAATAAAACCATTTAAAATTATTCTGTGCTACACTGGAATAGGCAAAGTAATACCCAACTGATTAAGAAGCTTGTGAATATTCTAATGAATATATCCTGTAGAAAAAAAAAAAAAAAAAATTGTGGCTAGCTTTCAGAATTTCTTCTGATTGAGCAAAATACTTAATCCAAATCAAGTTTTGTGAGGATGCTCCATTAATCTTGTTTTTATAGTCCAAACTAATGTAAACTTTAAATACAAATGTGTTTATACTTGGTAATAAATAAAGTAATAACTGAATTAGAGCCATTAGTTTCAGAAGATTTGGCCATATAAAATTGTTTAGTCAAAAATAGTCTTTAAAAAGGCCTTTTTTAGCCAGAAAAACAAACAATATTACCTTATCAAGGGGCTAGACCTGCAGGTGATGTTAGTTGACATTGTAAATCAACTTCAGCACTGTAATGGTGACCAATATTAGTTGAAGAGCTGGTCCAAACTGATTAGCAAAATATTAAATGCATCATGTGTCTTATATAGGTACGCTGTTTTGTCTGTAAAACTACAGCACCAACTGCAGCTTTTTCCACTGTTTTATTATGGCCTCTTTTTTTCAAGATAAAAAGAAGTGGCTCAAGAATTCTTCTCACTCTTGCTGTTGAGCTGCTGAGAATGTGTTTTAAAATCATTAATAACAGGATATTCGGTTCTTTTAGCAGTTTAAGTGAACTCAAACTATGGGGTCAGAATTTAAAAAAAGAACGATGACTTCATGCACTTTGAAATCAATGTGCAAATCTGAGAAACATTGAATAGGCAGAAGAAGCTAATGGGGCTGAAACTTTGCAGGACCTGAGCTAGATAAATGACCTGCAGCCTACAAAGCCACTCATTTTCTAATATACACAGTGACAAAAGATTAGGATATAAGTGGCAAGCAGAGGGAAAAGTATAGTTTTGCTGTTCAAGGCATWTGAGGTATACTTTTTCTGAGGAATAAGCTGTTCACAAAAAGAAAAAAGAAAAAAAAAAATTTAAGAGAAACCTGAAACCTACTGAGGCAAATGATGAAGGGTTATCAGTTACGGCTAAGATTAAGAAACTGCTTTTACAGGACAGGAGTTTAAAGAGATCACATTTGAAAGACACAAAGAAAAGTACTACCAGAAAACAATTTAATGATAGGGTAAAACAACAACAATATCCATCTAGCCCCAAATTTTAGAACAGTTAGAGAGGCATACTAAAAGCAATGATTTACAAGTCTGGACACATGCACTGTACCCTCTCCTCCCTCCCTCCTCCCGCAGGGAAAAAGACTTACAGTGCCAGAATCTCAAAAATGCTTTAAAGGGTGAGTTTAACAACACAGTTTTCATTTTGGCTATGTAAGTAACAAACAGAGCACTAACCAACAGATATGAGTCCAGAAGAACCATTAATACAGAAATCGGTGCTGTAGTATGAATAAACAAGGTAAGTCCTACTCATGGTATTGAAGCACCTTCATGAATGAGATGGGAAAAGTAGAAGGGTCAACTATCCTGACAGACAGAGGGAACATTACGTTAAGTGTAGGGACAACAACAAATCTAAATTTCTACCTGAAACTAATAATGAGTCTGAAATCCTTAGAATCTTTAAATTTGGGGGAAGAAAAAAAAAAAAAAAAAAGTCAGTTGGTGCCATAAAAGAACATTTTACAGCACATGAGATAAAAAAAAGATATCCAGATGTTCCTGAAGACTTAGAAAACCTGTCAAGGCATTGTAAAAGCAAGCTATCAGCAGAAAATCATGCCAGGAGTATGAACACTGCTGTTAACTATGATGCTTGACATGTGGAATATGAGCCAGTTTAATAAATTTACTAATGAATTGACTGATGACCAGTGAGAAGAGTTTCCTCAATAAATATAGTAGAAAAGAGAAACATTGGTCAAAATGCATGTTAGCCCAGAAGAAAAATAATAGAACAGTACTTTTGAAATAGTACTGCATCGGTGCCCCAGGATAGCATTACTTGGACAGTCTTAGCTCTAAATTCATGCAGTGTATTAGACATTTGCTCAAGATACTTGCCAATCAGACTGCAGTAAGTAACTGCGGGTGAATGCTTTCACTACACTGGTCCTCACTAGAGTTTTGAAAGGCTGCTCCTCAGTGTATCACCTGCACAAGGAACGTGTCAGGAAAAAAAAGCTGCAAGCATATTAGGAGAACTAATAGGATGCAAAGTCACTGGTGGTAGACAACATGAGGAGCATGTAAAAATTCACCTCAGAGAACATGACAGCAAATTGAGAGCTCTCCAGGAGAAATCACCACCTGTTAGTGGTCTAACAATCACCTTTTGAAAGTACTCACAAAAGTGGCACTTTAACCTGCAAAATAGAATTACACCACACCAGGACCATCTTCACCAGATACACCATTTGTAATGTGATGCTTTTACTGGACTTAATCAGAGGGATTTTTTAGAAAGTAAAGGCTTGTCCCTAGAAGTTTGACTGTTTGCATTGGCTTCAGTCTATCAGACTACCTCAGAAATATGTGCAAACCTGAGTAAAAGAATACCAAACCCCACCAGGATATTTAAGATATTTACCCCAGTTCATTAAACTAACAAAGCATGCCTGTGAAAACCCAGGCTATATCTCAACTAAAATTAATGAACTGCTGTGTGGGCTTCACTGCAGCTGCTAACAATACTGAGCCTTCTCTTAGGACCTTCTGTTGGACCTGTGTAAAACCTGAGTGCCTGATGCTGCTTTGAATCAGCAGAACAAACCAGACTGTAGAAATTACACATGAGGCAATGTAGGAAACTACTGAGATAAAAAAACACATTGGCACTGCTCCTGGTAGTGCAACCCAACGCATAGTAGAAATACAATTGTTAACGCTTGTACAATAGATTAAAGTAACTATAATTCTGTCCAAAAAATTTCTTTAAACCTGCACTAAAGAGTTTAATGTACTTCCAGCACAGCGTGGCAGGCTCCTGCTTTGTTATGCTTTTTGAAAGAAAGGTTTAGGCTAAGTTTCCTCTCTCACAGCTGGCATATTGTGATTACTACTGCAGAATTTGAATATTTCCATCAAATGCTGGCAAGTCTGATGCTTATGAGTCATACTGGATTACCTGGTTATATTTACCACTAACTGCAAAACTGATGCTGAGCATTTGTGAATCCAATCTGAAATGGTGCTTAATGCTAGAGAGGAGTTACTCCTGAGTTATACAGAACAAAAGGATAAAGCCTCTATTAATAGAAAACATGCTCGTGGCTAGATTTTACACACTAGATTTTGAACCTGGTACAGAGTTTGAGGAAATATTGTCATTTGATTTCAATTGGGTTACTTTGATTTAGTTTCTGTGGTGGGTTGGCCATGGCTGGCTGCCAGACACCCAACCAGCCGCTCCCTTCCTCCCCCTCCCCAAAGGATGGGGGAGAAAAGATGAAAAGGTCATGGCTAGAGATAAAGACAGGGAGATCACTTATCAGTTACCATCACTGACAAAACAGACCCGGCTTGGGGAAACATTAATTTATTGCCAATTGAAATTGAGTTGGATGGTGAGAAACAAAGACAAAAACTAAAACACCTTCCCCCCCATTCCCCCTTTTCCCAGGCTCAACTTCATTCCTTCATCCCCAACTCCTCTACCTCCTCCTCCCAAAATGCACAGGGGGATGGGGAATGGGGGCTGCGGTCAGTCCATAACAGCCCCTCTCTGCCGCTCCTTCCTCCTCACACTTTTCCCGGCTCCAGCCCGGGGCCTTCCCAGGGGCTGCAGGGAAACACCTGCCCCGCCGGGGTCCCCMCCGGGGCCGCAGGGCCATCTCTGCCTGGAGCACCTCCTCCCCTCCCCCTGCTCTCCCCTCGGGGCTCGCAGGGCTGTTCCTCACACTGTTTCCCTCCGCCCTGGCTGCCGGGCAGCGTTTTGCCCTTTCTTCCCCAGGCTTTCCCCGAGGCGCCCGCCCGTGGCTGAGGGGCTCAGCTGTGCCCTGCGGTGGGGCCGTTGGAGCCGGCTGGAACCGGCCCCTGTGTCCGGCGCGGGGCAGCCCCGGCCGCGCCTCACGGGGGCCCCCCCTGCAGCCCCCCCGGTGCTGCTGCTGCTGCCGGCACCCGGGCACCTGCACCCGGTACAGTTTCAAATCTGTTTTCTCTTCTCCATTCAATTCGCAGATGGAAAAGTCATCTCAGCTACAAGTCTTCACAGAGGCATTTACTAGATAATGTCTTCCACTGTCTGTTTAAGAAAGACATTTTCTTTGAGCTGGTACCTAAGGATCAGCTCAGCACTGCAGGCCTGAAGTCTTCTTGAATGGATGATGATGTTAGGTACAGGTCTTCTTTTTGAGCCTGTCCCCTCCTTAGCCTCCTGAATATAAATATAAACAGGAACTTTTTAATCTCCTGTGACTTTGAAAATCACCTGGATCAAGATACTATGTAATAAAACCTATGCTGAAGATGTGGTGTCTGACGGTAAGCTTTGTGCATACTTGTTTCTGGCTGGGCCAGTAGTGGTTAGAGTTACCACGATACAAGTATTTCTCTTCACGTAAAATGCTCAGTAAGAATGTATGCCTCCAAACCGTCATAACATTTTCATTCTCGTTCATAATTTTTACAACATAAACTTGGAGAACTACTTTTATATACTTTCCTGATAAAGAATGTGGCCTACTCCTAGCTCAAGGTATTGCTATATATACCCAACTTAAACCTTGTTAACAACAAGAGCAACAAAAAGGTGGGGGGAAGATACTACAAAAATAAGATGGTAAAAACCAATATTAGGCTTTCTGACATACAAGCACTACATAACCAAAAGTGACTTTTGTAAAGTTCTCACAAGGTGGAGGCAGGATTTTTTTCTAAATAAAGCATTTTTCTGAATAAAACATCACAAGCTCCARTCAGACTTTCCAGTCAAGTGCAGACCTCCACAGTTAAGCCTGACTATTAATTACAAACAGAAATAACAACAGAGCCAAGTTTATAGATTATTTCATACTACTGACAAAATACTACACTGACAAAATACACTTCTGGGCAAACTGACCACTAAAGAAGGTGATGGAGAACAAGTATTATTCTTTGTTCTTAAGGACAGAAGTATTTCATGGTTTGGAAATAACCTGCTCAGAACTCAAGCTAACTCATCTTCCCCTTCCATACAATCATGGTCTAAGGCTGCAGTTTTCTTTCAAACCACTATGTTTAATATTAACTATCTTGACTACCATGCAGTACCTGCATTTTTATTCTCTGCACAGTAATGCAAAATAGCATTTATTTTAGGACAGGATGACTGCAGAGAAATACAAATCATTAAATAACAGTGTATAGACAGGTTAGTTTTTAAAGTGTTTTTTCATATACCCTTGGGGTACTGGAGTGTACGGGTACAAACTGTGTTCTAGTCTACATCTCTGGATGTATCACTCCAACCCCCATTAATGGTGCTCTCTGAACCATTTCATAATCTGTTTCTTAGCCTCTTGAAGCAGAACAAATAGATATGATTTTCTGCTAAAGTCAAGATCTCCCATATATTTTCCTAAGAATTTGTGCCAACTACTCAGCAATTCAGAATCACATAGCAAGTACAGCTCTGAGAAAACTTCAGTCTCTTTGAATATCCATTTTTCCTTGCAACTAACGTAGTATGCTAAAACACTCTACAAAATTTCCATATTTTTTAGGTCTGACTGACATCTGTTTCATCACTCTGATAATTTTGAATCATCAAAGGTTGCAAGGTGTTTCTCGGTCACCTGTCCCTTGCCAAAGAAATGCGGGTTAATCTCAAGTGAATCTTTTATTTCTTCTCTGCACTTACCACTGTTGCCCTCGAAACTGAGTCTTGCACCATGATGAGGGGTGCACTGCTGCTCCAGATACCCAGCTCCTGTGTTTTTATTAGATATGACTGTTCTAACTGATAGCTCTTTGAGACTGAGCTTTTCTCACTGTTCCTAACTGAAAGCAAGTACTGTCAGCATAAAACAGTGACCCAGGCTGGAGCTGTTAATTATCTGAATATGCCAAAATATCTACTGTTTGAATGAAAAGCGGCTCCATATCTTTTAAAGAAATTGCTGATTCATGTTGTGAGCATGCATCTTCAGTGTTAATATTCCTGTAGATTCTTGTGGAACAGTGAGAATTGTCCATTGCCCATTTATTACAAACCCCACACTTCTGTTGAGGAAGAAAATCAGACAAATAGAGGAACTTTTGTCTTTTCTTATTACTAGAGAAGGCAGAAATAAAAGGTAGATTTTTTTAGAGAAATATATTGGAAGTCTTACAGGACGAACTGGATCTTTTACAATTTCATCAGTATTTCTAGACCAAAAAAAAATCTGGATAAGTTATTCAAAGGAAATCCTCAAGCTTTTTTTTTTTTTTTTTTTTTTTTAATTGCCCAGCCCTAAATTAATGTCATTTGTGTATCCATACCACAGAGCATTTTTCTGTAGTTTTGGTAGTCCCTCTTTCCTTACCCTTACAAAGTGACACAGAATATTAGTTTTGCTTTAGAAGTTACAGCAGTTAACACTGCTCTGGAAGTACATTGGTGTATTCCCCTTGAATTAGTAGACTGAAAGCTGAAGAAAGATATATCTGGTAGAAGTATTGATAGGGTTTTTTTCTTCTCACAGCACTCTTTCTACAATTTGGCTGGAGTAGAAGGGTTTGCCAAAGAAGGGAGTTCTGATGAGTATCTTGAAAATACATAGATAAAATTGGGTATATTGTGAGTTCTTGCAAATTAAATGACCTCCCTGCATTTTTCACTTAATATCTTCTGTCAACAACTCATCACTACTTCTCTTGCTCACCTGGACTTTTTGGCATATGTCAGACCAGTGGAGTACAGCTGTGTCTTTCGGGATGGTGAATACTTGAAAGAGTAGCTGATAAGACTGAGCTTTGATACACTCAGTATATTAAAATTTTCATAATAGAGGCATTCAATAAATTAGATGTGGAAGTGGAGAAGGAACCAGCAAAGAAATCTGAATGCACAGATCAGATTTTCACATGCACATGAATTACATGATTTTACTGTATGCCTTTTTAAAAAAAAGATCAAAACAGCTAATACTATATTGTAACACTTCTCCAGTTGTTTCTGTGTCCCAGAAGATAGTAATAATTGGCTAACATCACTTGCTGATCCTCTGAACTCTTTTTTTCCTGACGAATATATCAGATGCCTTGGGAAATGATTGTTTCCATTCCTAGTCACTTTGGTATTCTTTGTATTCTAATACTGTTAGGGCTTTAGATTGTCTGCACTATATGGATTTGACAAACTCCTCAACTTTTGATTAAATCAAAACAGAATGCTACACCTTCTCTGGACTGCATATAATGTCCTGTCGAAAAAAAAAAGTACCTCCTGAATAAACAATAGGCAAGGTTTTGTGCAAGTGAAATCAATAATACATTCACAATTGGGTTCAGATGCAACAGAAAGTTCTCTACACAGCACTTGAAAAATATTTGAACATAAAAGATGTAAAATTTCCAGATATAAATAAATAGATGTGGCAGACAAAATCTAATGGAAATACTAAATGGAGCTTGATTTTGTTTTTCATTGGAAAGTATGTTGAAACTGCACAGAGAAAACTATTAGCAGCATTGTATTAATGTACATTCACTGGTGGATGAATAGATCTAACAATTTGTGCTCTTTGAGTAGGCGATAAAGCAGTAATTCRGCATCTTGAGCAAAATGCAGCAAAATGTCATTTGCAGTGGAAAAATGTTATTTTAATGAAATATTTATCGAGTCCTTTTTATGGTGCAGATTTTGGCCCAAAACACAGACTGCTTAATGATCAGAATAGTTTAATGAACATGTAACACATCCTCTCGACACATCTTCTTTCTACTGTCTGTGAAGGGACAGCTAGGCTGACCATTTCCATCTACATTGTACGTGTGGGAAGTTAGATGAGAAAAATTTCACTTTTTGCATGTGAAATTCTTACAGGTGTAACCAAGACTGTGTTATGCAGCAAAGAAGGCAGGCACAATGCGTAGGCTAAACACTGGCCACAGTACCCAAGGATTTTTCTATGGCTTAGTAAGCAGGCAAGTAAGCAGAGGGTGATTGCTCAAGAAAATACTACTGGAATATATTTAGCTCAGTCCCTACAGCCACAATAGCTGGGACAATTCAAAAGGAATATAGTCAGTGTCAGGAACTGAGTTTGCGTTTTGTCTTCTGGTGACTACCAGAGGAGCCCTTGTTTGGCAGAATAAAAAACAGCGCCCGTGGTTTTGGTGTTTATACGAAGTGTTTATGGCCACAGCTACAGTTTTGTTCCGTATTAGAACCAAGCTGAAAGATACTGATAATTAGTTTCAGCTGTCATCATATTAAGATCAACAGGTTTTTCACTGTATTATTAAMGTTTGTCTCTGAATTCTGTGTCTTGGCCTTGAGGGTACCACCAGCCCTGACTGCCCCTGCCCAGTGCCYGCAGCTCCCCCCACCCTGCCCAAGGCCCACGACCCATGTCGGCCTCCAGGGCCATCAGCCCCTGCCCCAGCGACACCAGAGCTGGGCCAGCCTCCAGCTCCCCACAGCCCTGCCCCGCCCGGCCATGACCCCCCCAAGCTGGGCTGTCCCGTAGGCTCATGTCCTGGCCTGGCCTGACCTCAGCCCATCCCCATCCTCAGGGAGCTGCCCAATGCCCGGGGCTGGGGCTGCCCCAGTGCCCCCCGACTGCCCTGCTCCTGGCTGGGGAAGTGTGATGGGCCCTGGCTGCCAGGCCCTGCCCTGACCAACCCAGTGGAGACCCTGATGCTCACAGCCCCAGGGAGCCACTGGCCCCCACGCTGCCCTGATGGGATGTCAGTGTCTGGCCACATGCAAATCAATTCACCATCATTTCTGCCAGCGCCCCCGCCCCCCCCGAGTCTCAATATTCTGTGCTCTCATTTCAGTAAATCCTCACATCAGATATACACCTGTGTTTCACCCCCCACGCCCCCTAAATCTCGCTCAAACTAACTATACTGTACACCTGAAGCTTTTAAAAGCAAATGACAGGGGAATGAAAATAAATGTCTTCTTGTCAAATGAGATCCACAACGCCACATGTTAGTTTATCTTTCTTAAGGCAATGCATCTAATTGCTGAGCAGTCAGTAAAGCATTATTTAAGAATTGTCCTAAGTAATTAAATTAGGCTACTCCAGTTTGCTTAAACACACATTAATCTTTCATAGTGACATCAAATTTGCAAACACCTTAGGGGAAAATTCTGCAGTAAATCATTTGTAAATGTAATAAATGTTTAACCTGTAAAATAACAGATGAGGTAGAATACTTCAAAGCAGTTCTAGATTACTTCTTTTTTTCCTTGATTAAAAAAAGTGAATCAGAGCTGCTTAATAATTTCATTGTATCATTCATGCACAAAGTCTACTGTATTGTATTCGATTGATGGGAAAAGGGCCAATTTGTATAAGTTTTAAACACAAAAATTTTTTTAAAAGTGCACATTTTAAAAGTTCAGATTCTCCTCATGTTACATTCAGTAAAATGCATAGAAACTGCCTTGTTTTCCCACTCCAATTTAAAACTGGAACTGAGAGAAACTTAATTATGATTGGAATAATGGTTATTGGCAAAAGTATATAGATTATAAGCTACAATGCAAGAAATACTACTTTTTGGTGCCTTGGCCTGAGACTAGACTTAGAGACATGACCAGTGTTGAAAGGTAATTTAGCAATACCACTTCTAATATTTGTGTTCAGCCTGAGTTAAATTTGTACGCAGTTTCCACTCAGTGTGAGGCAAGCGGTGGCATTAGAAAGTTACACAGCAAGTCTCTGCCACTCCTGTTGAAACTTGGCACAGCGCACCTGGGATGTACAGTGTGTGAGCTTTCTCCTCCAAGTAGCAGGGCCACAGCCCTTCTTAGAGGAATCAGTAGTAGCTGTGACTGCTCTGTCAGGTGGTGCTCATCATCTCACTGAATTAGACACTCTGTGAGCGAGAGCATCAAGGTGTAACAGAAACTGAAAATGCTACACTGTGTTCTAGAATGAGGCAAGTGGGAAATACGTGCTATGGGCATGACCATACATTGAAACAATGTTAACAATTTGCATGCATTTGGTTTTCTGTGAACAACGCTATGGAAATCCCTTTTCGTATGCAAGTGAGTACTTCATATGAATCCATCTATTTTTGTTTCTGTAGGTCAAACACATTGTTTTGTAATGTACGTTTTGTATCACTTATTTGCAGAAGTGATGGTGTGAAAAAGCGAGCCTGTAAATGACTATGTCTGTATCCAAACTGAAGAGCAGATGTGTGCTACAACATCAGCTGAGTTTTTTGTTGATCAGGGGATACTCCACATATTCTGTGACCAGCCCAGACGACATTATATCATCCTTTTAACACATGCTAAGATTTCTTCTTTATAAATACCAGGGTGCAAGCAGGGCACAAACATGACCTGGAAATGAGAAGAGCTTTTGTGTCCTGCAGGTCTCTGACTATGACTACAGTAGCAAATGGTTTGGACAAGCAGAAGTAGATTTGTAGCACAAATGCTGATGCTGAGAAACTGATGTCCATGTTGTAGCTGTCTACTATAGAGTGCAAAATATGATGCTGAGGATCTGACATGCATGCTAAACACATTTCAAACACTTTCTTTGTTCGCTTTTATTTTTTTAAGCTTCAAACTAGTTCTAGACTGGTTCCATTAAGTGGCATTAAATGCACTCCTCAAACACTTTCTGGCTTAAATCTATCCCTAGAGTGAACCAAAGCCTAGTAAATGGGAATTATCAGAAACTTTGATTCAGAAGCACTCATGATTTGAACTGCTGTGTTCATGTAGATACATTTGCAGTGAGTGAGTTAGTAATACACAACTGGAAATTAGATTAACATCCCATGAAGAAAATTTCCCTCAAAATTAGGCAATACAATCAGAATGAGACAATAGAGATCCTCTTAATGATTTTCAGGTGTATAAAAGTTCAGTATCTAGTTTACATTAATTGTTCAGGCTTCCAATACAGGTAACAGGAACAGAGATAAGTATGGTGAATAAAACAGGTTGGATGTATCATCATTGTCTTAGAATGGGTGAAATTATCTTTTGGATGTAACAAACTTCTTTCATTCACGTTAGAGAAGTCTAGAGCAATTACAAGATGCCTAATTTTTAGGCAGCTCAAAGAAGATGGTATAGGCCCCAATTCTAGTAACATCTTTTAAGAAACAGCATAAGCTTTAAGTTCTCATTGTTTTTCGGTGATTTTATGCTGAAGGTTATATGTATTAAAAAAAAAAAAAAAAAATCTGTGGTTTACAAACAGTGTTGGCAATTTCTGATTTTCAGTAGAAATCATGCCCTTTTGAACTTTGAGGAAAATGGATGAAGCCAGCCAGTGGTTCAGTTGCTCATCTGGTGTGCTAGAGATGTTTGAATATATTACCATAGTTTCACAAATAACTGAGAACTAAACTGAGCTTATGGGTGAAGTGCTATTATTAAACATTCACACATAGAAGTGTCTCGGGACTTCAAATGGGATGGAGGGCCAATTGTGTCAGGTTTCATACAAAGTTAATAAAAACCAATAACTCTAAAAAGAAAAAGTATAAAGAAAGCCTTTGTCAAAGGAGACTTCCTGGGGCATAGTTTTCCACTTACAATAATGTATAGAGGATTCTGATGCAGTAGTTCATTTCCTATTGAGCAGAGTTTCTCATTTCAGATGGCTGTTAATCAGTCATAGAGGGAATACAATGCTAGATCTCTGTAGGACTCCTCAAACCAGGTTATTGCACCCATGCTTAAGAATTCAATGATTAATCTTTTCTTTTCTGCTTCTTTCTGAAAAAAAATTTATCAAAACTGATGTGTCAGAATGTTTCAGCTTCAGTGAAACAGCATTTTTTCCTGTCTGACCGGCTCTATTTATCACATTCATGTCAATGTTAAATTTGCTGATGAAAAATCCAATTTGAACTAGCGTGAAGTTTTCTGAAAAGGCCTGTCCAGAATTTGTAATTTAAGAAAAGCTTTGCTATCTGTAATCCTTCCCATTAGCAAGCAAAATCTGTTTCAGGGATTGGGGAGACTCCAACACTACTCTTGGGACTATCCACTCATGTCCAGTGGGAATCTATAGTGAGACATTCCCAACAGTACTGCAAGATCTAGAGCATGGAAAGAATTTGCCAGAATCATAAGTAATTCCAAGGGAGCAGGACTGCACCACAAGGGAAGACTAAGAAATATCCAGTATTAGGAACTATCTTTTGATGTGTATAGAATTTGCAGGAGGATGCTTATGAGGTTCTTTTTGGCAATGCTTGTATTTTACTGTATTTTAGGTGTTTTGCTAAGCATTGGCCCTTTCACCTGGCATAAAGAGTTCAGAGTAAGCRTAAGAATCCCACACTTGCTTTTTATATTAATTTCTAGGCTCTGCTGATTGTATTAGCATCAATAATAGAGCTCCTCATTTTTCAGCAGGATCAAGATCTAAGTATTTTACTTTCCTATGAATTTTGCTTGAATTTGGAATCCAGTAAAGGACTCTGCATTTTTTATATTAGAAGCCATAAGAAAAATTGTTTGCCCAATTAGAAAGAACAGAGAGAAAATATTTGTTTTCATAAATATAACACAATGTTTATTACTTGATGAAACAACATTTTCACTACCATAATAAAGCATTTCATACAATTTTATTATCATAAGCCTAATAATTTAAGGGAGAGGAAAGCCATTTTCTTCAGCATGGGTCCCAAATGGTCTTGCACTAACACACAATACAATTATATGTCTCAGATGAGGATTTGATAATAATTGTGACAGACGGACAATGGCCTGGTAATAAATGACTATTTCATAACCAAAGTGCATAAGGGAAATTTCTTTCAACTTTAGGAAAAAAAAAATCATCCCAGCCAGATGGTTTAACTTCAAGAGCAACAAGTGGACAGGCTTATAATGAATGAATGCTTTATAAGTTGGTTTCCCTGAGAACAACTCAGCTATTCAACAATCTTTCCTAATATGTTGAGATTTAATAATCAGGCTGACTAGTTGTGGAGTGTGTTTGATTCTGTTTTTTTGTCTTCATCTGTCTTCCTCTTGCTCCAAAAGAGTAGTAACAGAAGTTGTGTCTATCTCTTTGTTAAAATGTCACTACAGCTCTGTAGCTGATCTACAAGCATGCTATCTAACTTAATCTGGTTCATGGGCAATGTAGGTCTAGTTACTTTAAGCAAACTTTTTGTGTGAAATTCTTTCTTCCTCCCTAATCTTACAGAATATACTTTTGAATGGCTGTATCAAAACAGTTCATCCCTAAGGAGAAAGGTTACCTGGAGAAAAGGCCAAAAGATTTAATGGTATATTAGTCTGYTAGCTTTGGGATATGGTTCCCGCAGGTGAGAGTTCAGATCCTTTGAGTCTTTTGAGTTATTGCTAACAAAAAGTAAATTATTACAGTATCACCTGTACTGCAATGCTATTAAACCTTTTTGACAATGCATCTGAGGGATTTCATAATAGTGCTGTTGAGGGCAAGAGTCTCTTTTTCTGCCCTTATTGATACTCATCTTGCAATGGTTAAGGGGGCAGAGCCTCTGCTTAGGTCAAACATTGTTCCCTGGAAGAGGCTATAGCAAAACCAACACTGAGCATGCTTGGACTTCATTGTGATTTCAAGTTCTGGTACGCTGAGACAACCTTCTCTTTGTCTGTTACTCTTCTGAAATCCACAGGAGCTCCATTCTGGCATTTTCCTGAGAGGAAGGAGCACCACAGGCTGTGTGGGGCTAAAATGCAGTCTGCTTCCAACTTTTGCCCCTCCCCAGCAGAGAGGCAAAGCAAATATCAGTATTATTGGTGCTATTTTGGACATTTATGGGTACCGGAGCATGACAAAGTAAACTGGAGATGAGAAAGACTAAGTTCAAATGCACTGGACTGTGCAGAGCAAGGCACAGCACTAGTATTGCTACAGAGGATGCAGCAATGTAGTAATATCAGCACCTAATAATTGGTGTCACAGGCATCTAAATTTACAGTGTTATAATGACATAGGTATATTAGCTATTACCAGTGCCATGATGAGATATACCTTTGAAACTGTTAATTTAATCTCTTAGGCTTCTGTTTTATTTGCTCTAGTTCAATTATTTGCTCTTTTAATAGTTAGATCTCCAGCTACACTACTTGCAATTAGCTCACAAAATCCTGTCTTTCTGACAATTAGATTGTACCATTTTGGTTGCTTACAATACGGGACAATGAATTTACAAGAAGTACAGGCAGCTTAATGAGCATATCACTACTATATCTCTGTCAGAGATACATTTTACTCCTCATCCTTGCATGCAGCAAGATATTTGAGCTAGTAACTAGATATCCCTTTTGGGACACAGTGCACCCTTGTAACCTCAAAATTGTCCCTGGTTCTCTCTGGCATTCCATTCAATCTACACATGAGCTATGCAAGAAATTTTCCCACCAGCTCCCTAAAAAGCTGTACAAAATTGCCCTTACCACCATATATGGCTGGACATAGCAGGGCTGACCCTAATATTTTGTTTCTGGGGAACTGTCTCTTAACTTTTGAAAATCCTTTTCTTTTGTTGTACAGCTGGTAAATCAACAATAGCAAAACAACAAAACAAACCTTCTACCCCAAAAAGCCAAACCTCCAACAGCTGAACAAATGCCAATATTCTGATATTTAAAGTTTTTGCATGTTTTTTTTTTTTTTTCTTTCTAATCTATTACAGGGTTTTCATTTTGTTGCTGAAATTGGACACATACATAATTATAGCTCTTGGTAGCTCATTAACAGCTCTGCCTTTAAATCAAAACATTTAAATAATGAGTTGGTCTAATTTGATTTCCCTGTTGACTGTCAACAATTGCTTTTCTTCTCTCTCTTAATGAATCATTTTGTTCTTTAATTGGGAAACTAGTTCCTGGGCTAATCCAAGAGGTAGATCTTTCATGACTGCATATGCTTATGCACTTTTCTTTAGATTTGTCATAAATCATTATTTTATGGTATCTTAATTCTTTATTCCACTGTAAGCTTTATGGAACTGAAATTCTGTCTATACTTATATATTTCCATGGATGTGTGTTCTGTATGTTTACTGTGAAATTTATTCCAAATAGAGATAGGGAGGCCTATAACAATCTTTTAAAACCGTATCTAAGGTGAAACATAATGATTGGTTTGCAATATATAGGAGTCACAGCAATGATTAATAATCTTTATTTCAACTGATACATAAACTGTATTTTCATAAGCACTGTATTTTTTAAGCTCATTTCTGAAATCTCTCAAGACCTCTTTCTCTTTGTGAAATATGAAGACATCCTTTGATACTTATTAATGAGGTGAGCCAAAAGGTGGAGTGATGACTCAGCAGCCCTGCATGTTTAGATGTTTCAGAATGTCGTGGTACAAATATTTTGAGTTTACCTGTTCTGACTGAGGCTGCCAGAAATATAGACCATGCTCCAGTAAATCTTGCTGCAAGAGTTAGAGATGTTCTGGTTCCCCATTGTCTTGCCTGCCTCACTTCTGAAAATTATTGCGCGTGTCACAGAAGAGGCAAAAGGTTGTGCCTGAGCCATTTCAAGTTGTCTTTTCGGTGTCTAAACTTAAGCCATAGATGATTGTGAGTTTGAACTAAAACAGTAGACTTAGCAGTGGGTAAAATACAATTACCCTTCTGCTGCCTTTGCTAGAAAAGCTGCTACTAGTGATGTGTGGGCAAGCTACAGCTATAGCAGGGAGTATTGGTGCTTGTCTGCCACCGCCAGTACAACTGGTCTCTATTGTGAAGTTCTGCCAAGATGGCAAAGCTGTGGGGAAAGAAAGCATATGCTCTACTTAATGCAACTATGCCTTCAAAACTCTTGATGTCAGTGCAGCTTTACTGAATGCAGAGCGCCGCTGTCCATTTAACTGTGTGTGCTGTTTCAGGAAGATGATATAGCTGAGCTGGTAGGACAACTGGAAGCACATATTTCCTCTCCACTAAGAGGAACTCTGTTGAGAGACCTATCTTACAGTCTCCAGTGTAGTCATGTACACTTTCAAGAGGCTGTGGTATGTTCTTCTGTCTGTAGGTATCAGAAAAACTTGTATCAGAAGTGGGATTAATACCAAAATTAAAATAAAAAATCAAATGTAAAAGTCCTTATGGTATTATTTGATAGCAACCTACTCATGTGAGAGAAATCACAGCAGCAAGGAGTAAAATGGAAGAAATACATAGTCTCTCTCATCTGTTTAGCAGAACCGTGCTTTTGAGAATTTTGTCTGTAGGTGAAATAACTGGTTGAAGGCGCCCATTAATGATCTCTGTTATGGCAATATCTGTTTATCTATTTCTTAGAGTTGCCTCCTGCCAGTATGAGTTAATGGGTTGACACTTAAAACATCCTCTCTCTACGAGAAAGAAGAATAGAGTGAGGAGGAAAACAAGGAATGTAAATGTGGAAAATAAGGAACTGCATGCAGCCTCGAGTTGGGATGTGGAGAAATGCAAAGGAAAAAATTGGAGAAATGTGGAACTGAAGAGAGGTCTCATACTACTTCACTGTAGTATGTGAAGAATGGGGGAAGAAACAAAACGTGCCACAAATAGAACTGATGTGTACAGTGGCACTTACATACACATTCATGACTGGCAATAAAATGGTGGAAGGCACACAAAACTCTTTGTAGGAGACTCCTTATGATACAGATCCCTGAGAATAAGGGCCAACAAATCATGATCCAGTGTTTTTTAACATCAATGTAAGAAGAATTACAAAGACTTTAAAAAAAAAAAAACAACAACAAAAAAGACACCTGAATATAACGGTCGGGAAGGGCTTTCAAGAAAATGTTTGCTTTGTAACTGAGTGAAAGGGAAAGTAAGAGAACAAGTTTTGTTAATGAGCTGCCTTTGGATTTGCCTAGACCTGGAGACAGGTTGTAAAAAGCCAGCAGGAATCCCACACAGGATGTTCTTAATGAAGCACTAGAAATATTTTTTCCAATTTTCTACCAGTGCTAAATGCAACTCTAAGTGATGGGTCTTCCAGGCTTCTCTGGTTCATGCAAAAGAAATACAGTGATAGTTTTATGCTTTGTGCTATCCATTGCCATTCGATGGGTATGCCCAGGCTGTGTAATTTCCAGTGATCCTCACTGTGGAGGTGAAGCAGTGGAGCTGCCAAAAATGTGATCATCAGGCCCACCTGCAGCATATATTAATATTGGACAAGCAAAACCTCAGTGAGTTAGAGATAGAATCATAGAATCATAGAATCATTTAGATGCTTTCCTCGGCTCTTTCTCTCTAGTTCTTCATCAACTACAGTTCTGTTGAATTTGGTATACAATTGTAACTACCGTGGCTGACATAATTGAAAAATGTCTAATAGTTTCAAATTTCTTGAAGTGGTTTGCTGTATTAGTGCAGAGTACTTTATCTTTTTACACTATTTCAGGAAACTTTGGAGGGTGGTTAAATACATGCTATCATACTCCCCTCAGAGAGAGCAGAAGCTTTTATTTACATTTCTCAATTCTTAGTGCTTTTGATGGGAGGGAAGGGTTATTTTTCAGTAACAGTTACTGTAAATCCTTTTGAGACATCAATGCTTTAATAAGGCATGGGTTCTATAGGATCTAACGAATAAAGCATTTTGCACTGTTTCCCATGACGTGCTGTACAAGCACGTCTGCTGTAGCTTTTGCAGAATTACTTTTTCATAGGTTAGATAAGCAAAACCAGTCCAAATGTTACTGGCACATTAAATTTCACACCACTATTTCTTTGAAGAATTATGAAGTCTAAATTCTTTGTACATTTCATTAGTTTCATTAGCACTAAAAGGTGCAGAGATATAACCTTGGCCAATATGATTGGACAGATACAAATTGGTGCAGAATTGTTTCTAAATGTTCAGTGCTCAGGCTAAAAGGCACTTAACAAAAGCACAATACCTGGAGAATGCTAATGGTCAGAGTATTTTTATAGTTTGCTTTTTTCTGAAAATTCTATGTGCAAATACTGAATCAGACTCAGGTTGGCCTGGTTTGTACTTTGAGTCCTAAATTCTTACTTAAGGGCCCGGTGAAGAGGAAAATAATTCCTTATACTTACTTGTGCAAGATCAAATAAAAGTCAAAAAGGAGGACCTATGTTCTATGGCATGTTCTCCTTCACAAAGGTACAGCTCTTTCACATGAAAAGCTGCCCAGGTAATCTGACTTCCACGCACAAAGCACAATGCCTGTGAGCGTGATATGAGTAAGCTTTTCCAGGGGTAAAAAAAAGGAGACAGAGATATAGAAAGACAGAGATACTGTTGTGTCCAGCACCTGACATCCATCTAAGTATGAGAAAAACTTTGAGCAGAATTGTTTATGCCTACTAGAGGGAGAAAAAGAGTGAGAGAAACAAAATTTTAAAAAAAGAAAGAATCATTTGTTCCTCTGTCAGGATTAGCAAATAAGTATTTCTCTGATATTAGACTGACCTTTATAATTGTTAACTTTTAATGTAGTTCTTCATTTAGGGATAGTCATTGGGCTGAGAATTAAACATTCTTTTTTTGAAAAATCAACCCCCAAAAGAAATTATTACCTTTGAGGTCTTTGATATCTTTTATAGGCATGAAATAATGAGGGGGAAAATGTCTGTCCTTCCATAGCTGGTATAGGAAAGATTTTATATTTAACACAGTACTTGTCTTTGTATACTAATTTTCCAGGATAGACACATAATGGAATTGCTACTAAAAGAAAAGTGGGGTGAGAGGAGGGTGAGACAGAAGAGACAACTTGTTTGAGATGTGGATAACTTGGCTTAGTTCTAAGGGGTGGAGAGTTTTAAATGCTGAGCCTCTTAAAATTCAGTGGACTTGTATATATTTGTGCAAGTCAAAGTCTTGTAAAGAAAATTGCTTATATCTGATGAGGTCCAAAATGAGTAAAATGAGAGAGGACCTTCAGAGAATAGCCTGCTAAGAAATAAATGTAGTCTGGTAAATTAATATATTGAGATTGCAGCTTAAAATCATGCCTAAAGAAATGCAACATTTACTTCAACTTTCCTTTCTCTTTGCTCTTTATTATGTTATTTACTGTCATTTGCTGTCTGGACATAGTCCTGCAGGTGGCCCTGCCTGAACAGGGGTGTTGGACAAGATGACCTCCAGAGGTCCCTTCCAACCTCAACCATTCTGTAATTCTGTGATTTAATCCGATGTCCAATAACATTTGCCCGTGATCCCCATTTGTCACCATAACTCTCCTAGCATTCACCAGGTTCAGGTGATGATGAGTCCAGGCCTGTGGTACTCAAAGACATTTTCTGTCTTATTTTCCCCTTCCAGAGGTGGCTGTTTTACTGCTCTGGGTGGGGTTCTGGAGTTTTCTGCCTCTATATTATTTGTTTTCCTCTCTCAATCAGACCAGTTGCCTCGTGTAATAAGTAAGAAAGTGTCAGTCAGCCTGAATACAGTTCACTGAAATGGGTCTTTAGCTTCCCCCCCCCCTTCCCTACTTGCCTAGCTGTATTTTTTTCTTGGTTCTTTTTTTTTATTTTTAATTTCATTTCTTTATTCATTTTATATTCTCATCTGTGACTCGGACATTAGAAGACGTTGACAATCTTGCTCAGCCTTACTTTCCACATCTCATTTGTTCTGTCCCAACTATTCCAGAGATTTGACATTCACTACTATCTCACTATTATATCTCTAACTACTAAGACAGGAGCAGGAGTCTTGGCAGCCATGCTTGCTGAAAGCAAGCTGAAATGGGAATGTGGAGCTGAAAGAGGGAATGGTTGGTATGTGAGGAGGTAGGTTTCAGTAGGCCTATTTGTCTAAATACTAACAACATATAGAGGCCATGACCTTTCTCTGATTTAATGGAGGGTAAGATTGCTACTTTCCCATCAGGTGCTTGCATTGTGATTGAACTCTTCAAATCTGACCTGAGGATTTAGCCACACAACATTCGTTAATTTTAATAGGAGTTAACTCCCATAAACTCATCCTATCTCTTTGGGGTTAAATTTTGTCTTCAGTTACATCCATATAGTGTCACCGTCAAGTTCCTAAAGTATTGTAAGGAAGAGAGAATTGTGTATCCAAGGCCAGATTTTTGTTTAAAGACTGACTCTAGCTGACAAGTGTCCTTAACTGCAAGTGAACTGGTAGTGTACTGTGTAATATCTTTAACTTACTGACAGAGGTAAATTTGCTTAACTGAAAACAGAGATCCAAGTTAAAGTATTTATGTGTA
This sequence comes from Phoebastria nigripes, assembly GCA_035582835.1. Classification (NCBI taxonomy): domain Eukaryota; kingdom Metazoa; phylum Chordata; class Aves; order Procellariiformes; family Diomedeidae; genus Phoebastria; species Phoebastria nigripes. Next base: position 598,404 of record JAYKAV010002408.1, read on the forward strand.
ATTGCTGTTTGAGACAAGAAGACATATATTAATATACTTTGTTCTTTCTTTTCTGGTACAAAGCAGAGGGATCGTTTTCCAAAGTGAAAAAACCAATGTGCAAACCTGTCTATGCCATCACTGTAATGATGTTGCTGTGACTAGGATTTAATTCAGACACTTTCTAGAGACCTTGCAGAACTTCATTTACCTTAAATGTTTACTTTTCCCTAGATGCTTAAGGAAAACAAATAAATGTATAAAAGGATACCATCAAGAAAGTCTTGATTTGAATTCAATTAAATGTCAGCTTGTCATGTATTAAGTAGCACTGTGGGAAGACTGCTTTGTTGTGTAATTAAAATGGCTCATTGTTAAGAAGAAATATTTACAGAGATATTGAAATATTAGCTGGGATTTAAACATGTTTATAAACTGGTCTCTTGATACCTTCTCCAAGTTATTTCCTCCAGCAACTGTATTCATTCCTACAAATTTCATTCAGATTGCTAAAATCAGTATTTTCACAGAAACRTGGATCACCCTCGCCTAAATAAAAATGTGTTTACTTACTCCAGTTTCAAAATTGGGTATTCATCTGGCATTTTATCTATAACATCAATAACAAAACAACACAGTTTTTCAAACCTTTGGGATATTGGAAACCAATAAGAATCTCTGGAGTCATCCAAAGTGTTGCCTCAAAATCTATCTGTAACTAAGACATGTCTAACTAGAAGGAGAAATGGAACAAACTCCTAAATCTGTCTGCCACACAAAAGCATACTTATTTGCTCAATTTCTGTGAGCAAATGCGGATACTGACTTCAGTCTTGGGAAAAATAGATGTGGCAAAAAGCAAAACAGACGCTTTTTGCTTCATGTGCCAGAATGTGTCAGGGCTATTTTCGGTTATATACAAGATTACAGTGGGGTCCTGGATGGAGCTTCTGCATATCACAGGAAATACTTTAATATAAAAAGTCATAATCAGTGTCACAAGCATGGATAAATGTATCTAATATATGGATAGGAAATAGAGACCTTACAATGTCTAAGAAAAGATGTCATCCAAAACCAGGAAATTTGTTCCACTAGACTTTCTGCTAGCAAGCCACCATTATTTCTGTTTTCTCAGGCTATATTCTGAGATCATATCCATACCTTAACATTTGACTCTACTTGTTCTTTCAGAAGAAAATCCCTTCACTTAGGTGTGAACATGACCACATTAGCTTTGCGGAAAATAACCGTTGCAATATTTTTTCTGGCACTGAATGCTGAATGGCATACTTAGCACACTGTGGAAGTGCTGCAGTGCTTGGGACCATGTTACTCTTAGACATTACCAAAGGAATTAGGAAATATGTGTAATTAATTTTCAGCTCCTTAAACAAATGCCCTAGTCCATCAGAAAAGACATGTAAGCTTTGTACCTTGATTTGTGCTATGTTGCTTAGAGATATTGTAAAATGTGTCAGGAAAGAAAAGTCCTTGAATTTCTTCTGCTTCAGTTGCAAGTCTATTAATAGAATGGGCAGAGAATTGTAATGCTTCATTGCTTTTGGCTGATGGAGGGGAATACAAGGACCTTCCTACTTTCAAAGTGGCTTTGAAATAGTATTACCAGCAACAAGGCATCACAGGAGTTCAGCACTGTAAAGTAAAAATGATATTTAGAAAAAATAGAAAAATGCAATTTTCTCGTTACTTTTACTTTATCAGCAGGAAACTCAGATAACTGGCTCTGTCATTTCCCTCCTCATCTTCTGCAGCTTTAAATGAATGGGGTCATAAAGATATACTAATAAACATAAAATTTAATAGTAAAAGCTTTCTGGTAATCATCTGATTAAAGTGGACACTGCATGACCCTGTAGAATAATCATGATCAGTTACTAGCCTAGTGACTAGGAATAAACAGCTGATTATATGATTACACAAAGCTTCAAAAATTTCATAGCAGCTGAATCCCCAGTCCATCTGAAATGTTTGGCCTGACCTTGTGTGAGATATTATACAGTGCCATTCCTGTGGGCTGCTAAGGTCCTGCGGTTTTCCATTAAGCTAAATGAGAAAGTCTTGACCATCACAATTTGCACCACTGGGTCCATTATCTTTTACCCTACAGGTGATTTGCAATGTGCTTTATTACAGAAGACAGAACAGTTGAGAGGGTATTGTCCTGCAGACAGCAATGTCAAAGCTTATCCATTTACGGGTACAATGGTACTTTCCAAGTTATACAGTAAAGAGTGTTGTACGAGTCCCATTAATTTTGGTAGGAAGTACATAATTTAATATTAAAAAATGACTCTGAAAAGGAGTTAGAATGATTTTATTGATGAAACAAAGCATAAAAATGCATACAGACATTTTTAGTTGCTTTAACACAATGTCTTTGACCCTAAAAGAAGAAAGCAGGTCTGTTATAACAAGTCACATAGCTAAAATACACTGGCATGTGCTGGCAGACTAAAATGTTTATGCCAGTGTAACCAATATATTAAAATGGCTGCAACTGTACAGAATTCCTTAGAGCTAAACAGCATTTCAACGGGCATACTTATTTCTTTTCTTCTGACAGGTACTAAGCATCTCAGTATTCACTGATGAACTGTTACCCTGTGAAAAATGTTGACATGTGACTAGCCTTATGTAGCTCTCCTTGACTTAATTTTGTGCATTTGTGTAGCAACGGCAGGGCTGATACCAGGCAAGGTGAGGAATGTCTGTTAGTTAATCTCCTCACTAGCCAGCAGGGGAAGCTGCTGCATTGGTTTTCAGTGTGACTCACAAATATAAATGCTGGTTATTTTTAAATCCACGGAAGAAAAGGTGGAGTTATCTTAAAATGAGAGACAGAATATGTATGTTTGCATGAAGGAGTATTTGTCAGTCTATGCTTGGGATGACTAAACTACTCACAAGTGAGAAAGCAAGGAATGAGTGGTGCACGATGGAATAAACAGGTGCTATTTAGTGTCTAAATTTAGTATGTCCTATATATTTACTTAGACTACTAAATACAAGAGACTTCAAAAGCTGGCTTAATATAGATTGAATGATTTAAGCAATTATTAAATGACTGGAGTCCTTGCTCCATGTGCATAAGAAAAGTGTTTCTGTACCTGGGTTCTGTTCTCAGGCTCGTCATGAGAAGTGCTGGAGTCATTTGGGCTCCGTTCAAAATGTTTTTCTCAAGCACATGCTTACGGGCTTCACAGAATTTGGCTTTTAATCCGTCTGGTGTTCAGTCTTTCATCTTTAAACAACAATACAATACTTTGCCCTTCCCATCTTTTTCCTCATATTAAAAAGAGCTATGTTTTGATGGCCAAAAAGCTATAGTCCTCCAACTGGTCTGAAATACAAACAAAGTCTTAGCACGTACTTCTACTTTATCCTTAAAACATTATTGCGACCTTATGAGACTTCCAAGTTACAAGGACAAATACCATGAAATTGATTATTAAAGAGAGCTGGAGACCAAGAAATCTTTGCCAAATTTGTCAGCTGAATTTGAACTAACTGTGTATATGATCCTAAAACCAATACTTTAATTATTAGTACATCTTTTCTTCTCGGTTTCTACCAGGACAGGATTTGTATGTGTTATCACACCGGTAAACTGGCAATATTCCCTTCATGCCTTATTAATAATAGATGTGTCAGATAGTGTGGTAGAAAAGAGGTTTTAATTGGGCATGTATAGAAGCTTTGCAAAGAGAAAGGCCATTGTCAATTCTAGTATGAACCTTGCCTTAAGGTTATATTAATGACCCATGAAGAAAGTTTTCTCGTGAAATCTAATACTCTTGTTTTTGTCCAAACTAATGATATAGTCCTAATTCTAATTTAATTCTAATTCTAACCTTTCTATTGSCATAAAAGTCCCTCAGTAGGAACCTGCAAGATTGCTAGACATCTGACTGAAAATTATTATTTCATCTGTAGGAAATTTGCTAGTTTAGGACTGACTCTTTCCTGTCTTTAGTTTCAAACAAATGGATTTTGTTCTCCAAATGGAAGTTTGTTTTGAAGGTGCTTATAGATGTATAGTGGGGATTTACTTGTGGTTCTGTCCAAACTAATGCATTTGTGTAGCAAATAACAAAATACTGTGTACTCAGAGGTTATGATGCTTATGACCATAAATGTCATGTGTCCATACACATTTATAAGTTCAGTTCTACCCTGGTAGCAACTGAGGGAATGGCCACAATTTACCCCTCAAGGTGACAGAATCAGTTGGTAACTTACGAGTAGTAAAGGGAAATTCCTACCCCATATGCAATTATTTTCATGTTACAAGCCCTTGTAAGAATAAAGATGATTTGTATTACTCTCTTATCTTCAAGGAGATTAAACTTTACTTTAGAAATTGATTCAACATGTATTTCAGATCTAATAAAGGCTGCATGCTTATGTTTCCAGAGGAGTCAAGACACCCAGCAGTACTACTGTAGAAAGCTTAAACATTTAATTTGTCTGTTGGGGAAAGCTTTACCAAAAAGGCTGAAAAACAAACCAGCAAACGTTCAACTGGTACAGCTTGAGAGAGTCTACTTGGCACCTTTTATTGCATCTGTTACCTTCTAAGCTGTTTGCTCTTGTTCCAATAGCTAATGCAATGCTGGAAGCAGGGAAATACTAGATGCAGGATGGTGGCAGGGATTTCTCTCCAAGAAAATATGGATACCATTGTTGGAACACTGAGTTATGGGGTGGACTCACTGTCCAGGCTTCAGAATTAAAAGCAACTTTAGAGGAACCATAGTTGTGGGGAAAATACCTTTATGCAAACTATTTAAGAGATTCAACCTCTTTAGTTTAATACAGAGAAATGACCAAGATCTATGTCTTGATTACAGCCCTGTCCTGGTTTCGGCTGGGAAACTTTCTTCCTAGTAGCTGGTATAGTACTGTGTTTTGGATTTAGTATGAGAATAATGTTGATAACACACTGATGTTTTAGTTGTTGCTAAGCAGTGTTTACACTAGTCAAGGACTTTTCAGCTTCCCATGCTCTGCCAGATGCACAAAAAGCTGGCAGGGAGCATAGCCAGGACAGCTGACCCAAACTGGCCAAAGGGGTATTCCATACCATATGATGTCATACTCAGTATATAAACTGGGGGGAGTTGGCCAGGGGGCAGCGACCGCTGCTCGGGGACTGGCTGGGCGTTGGTCAGTGGGTGGTGAGCMGTTGCATCACTTGTTTTTCCTGGGTTTTGTTCCTCTCTCTCTCTCTCTCATTGTTTTCCTTTTCTTTACAATTTTTTATTATTATTATTGTTGCTGTTGTTGTTGTTGTTGTTGTTGTTATTAGTATTATTATTATTTTATTTCAAGTATTAAACTGTTCTTATCTCAGCCCACAAGTTTTCTTACTTTTGCTCTTCAGATTCTCTCCCCAGTCCCACCGGGGTGGGGAGGGTGAGCAAGTGGCTGTGTGGTGCTTGGTTCCCAACTGGGGTTAAACCATGACAAGCCCGTAAGCACCTCTAATGGAGGAAAGATTTTTGACAGCTTATGTCTCTAAATTTAGCAAGTAGTAAGTAGCACAAAAGAACTAAATGTGCCATACAAACCTTAATATATTCAGGGTGAAAATAAGGGGTACAATGTCTTAAACTATGTATGCACCCACAAGATAGCACAGTTCCCAGCTCCAAGTTGTCCTGTGCACTTCTCTGAATTTTTGTCCCAATCATTTTTGGTTTTGACAGTAGTGTTATAGATTGGTAGAGCCTAATCTATTTTATACAGAAAATCAGAGAAGTATAGTAATTCATTCTTTCTGTTCTTAAGAGTCTCTGAACATAACAGTATGACTAGCAAAAATATTAGCATTAGCCAAATGATGTTTAGAAACAATCCTGTCACTAATTCCTTATTCCTATTTCCCCATTCTACAACAAAACCTGGTATTCCTTTTCTATCTGCCATATTATAAAATTTCTAGTTTCCAGTCTCCCTTCCAGTATTCATCGACTTTCTATCACCTTTCTAGTGAACTATCTGTCCAACACTTCCAACACACATATGGATATGCCAGCTCACTATCTTGGATGGTTTCAGAAAAACAACCAGAAGTACTGCTTTGAATTCACTTCTTTTTTAACTTCCACGTTATACCATATTTTATTTATAACTACCATTTGCACTCCAAAGCCAACTACTTATATGCATCTCATATTGCTTACAGGAATACATTAGCCTTTCTTATTTTACTCCAGCATTCATCTGTTTCCTCCATGTGCTTCTTGCTACATCTTGTATAACTGAAATATCTCCAGCATATAAAAATGCTGAAGTACTCAGGTACCCATTATACTTAGAAAAAAAAATGGTTATCACATGCCCTTACATAATTCTTTTCCTTTTAATTTTTTTTTTTTTCATTTTACTTTTTTTCTAAGTAGTTGAAGCCACTGCCTGTTTTAGAGGAATACTGAAGGTGGTTTCTAAAACATCATATATGTAGTCAAGTTAGGTTAAATATGCATCCTTTCTTCACATTCTTCAGCTGTTCTCTTCCTACCTTCTGCATTTTTTGACAGAAAGATTTTATTAGAAGACATTTTTAAAATCCTTTTAAATAAATTGTGAATGGTCCCATTTATAGAGCAAATGTTTAGCCAAAGGCTGAAAGCTTTAAGCAATAAGAAGTTTTCCTTTGGAGCAAGAAGACCAAATATCTCACAGGGAGGAAAAAAAATGTTTAATTTCAGAAAAGATAGTGCTCAAAGGAACTTGAATCTTTCTGCTAAGTTTGAGCATTTAATATCTATAGGTTTCTTTAAAGAGCCTCAAATTCTCACCATTTCACTAACATAATTGATCCCAGCTATGCCTCTGGAATTAGTTCCTATAGACTTGATTTGGACGAATCACATGACTAGAAGCAGGACTGCACCCAGAGTCGGTAAATACCAGATGGTAAAATAGCCAAATATGTTTGTAAACAGCTCCCTAGGCTAAATCTCTGCATCAACAGCTGGAAGAGGGTATTCAATATGGTTAGTGTCTTTTTCTGTGTGGATACCAACTGTTACCGGACATTTGCTGTGTTTACTGAATACTGGGAAGAACCTTGATGCATATGAGGCTTTATATATATTTTTTAGCTTTTCATACATGGCAGATGTTGGCTGAAAACAATTAAGCAAAAAGCAAGTAGATTAAAAACTTCTTCAATAAATTATAATATAATTTAAATGAGAAAATTTACATTAGACATCTTCTCAGAATAATTATGAAACAATTACCTAATAATGAAGCTTCCAAGCTTTTTCTAACAGATGGTCAGAAGCTGAAATATATTGGATCACAGATAATCAGCAAATTTAATATGCAGGATAAATGCAGCAATCTATCATCCTGCTATAACCCACTGTACTATAATGTACTTGTTATAACTCCAAGATCAGAGGAACTTTCCAGGGTCTCTAACCTAATATAGGGGTGATACAGGGGTTCAGAGACAACATTTCAGAAAGTTGTCTAAAYTTGTAGCTTTACAGCAGCTACATTTTTGACTTACCACACGCTTAGTTATGTCACCTTAAAAACAGTCTTAAGACAACTTCAGGACTCATTATGTTTCACATCCAATTACTGTAGGAGTACAAATTACTTGCTGTATGTTGTCATTCTAGACAATGATAGCCACTTCTTGTTTTATGTGAATTTTATATTAACTCCTTTATAAAATGCTAAATAAAAAGTAGGAGTGAATATTATGTATTAGCCAAGTAAAATACATAATGTCATATAGGTGTATGTGGTGGGTTGACCCCAGCTGGACGCCAGGTGCCCACCAAAGCCACTCTATCACTCCCCCTCCTCAGCTGGACAGGGGAGAGAAAATATAACGAAAGGCTCATGGGTCAAGATAAGGACAGGGAGAGATCACTCAGCAATTACCGTCATGGGCAAAACAGACTCCACTTGGGGAAAATGCATTTAATTTATTACCAATCAAATCAGAGTAGGATAATGAGAAATAAAAATGAAATCTTATAACACCTTCCCCCCACCCCTCCCTTCTTCCTGGGCTCAACTTCGCTCCCGATTTTCTCTACTTCCTCCCCGCTGAGTGACACAGGGGGATGGGGAATGGGGGTCAGTTCATCACACGTCTCTGCCACTCCTTCCTCCTCAGGGGGAGGACTCCTCATACTCTTCCCCTGCTCCAGCGTGGGGTCCCTCCCACGGGAGACAGTTCTCCATGAACTTCTCCAACATGAGTCCTTCCCCCATGGGCTGCAGTTCTTCACAAACTGCTCCAGCGTGGGTCCTTTCCACKGGGTGCAGTCCTTCAGGAACAGACTGCTCCAGCGTCGGTCCCCCACAGGGCCACAAGTCGTGCCTGCAAACCTGCTCCAGYGTGGGCTCCTCTCTCCACSRGKCCACAGGTCCTGCCAGAAGCCTGCTCCAGTGTGGGTCCCCCATGGGGTCACAGGCTTCTTCGGGCATCCACCTGCTCCAGTGTGGGGTCCTCCACGGGCTGCAGGTGGATATCTGCTCCACCGTTAACCTCCATGGGCTGCAGGGGGACAGCCTGCCTCACCATGGTCTTCACCAGGGGCTGCAGGGGAATCTCTGCTCTGGTGCCTGGAGCACCTCCTCCCCCTCCTTCTTCACTGACCTTGGTGTCTCCAGAGTTGTTTCTCTCACATATTCTCACTCCTCTCTTCTGACTGCTGCAGGTATTATGCAGTTTTTTTCCCCTTCTAAAATATGTTATCACAGAGGTGCGACCACTGTCGCTGATGGGCTCAGCCTTGGCCAGCGGCGAGTCCATCTTGGAGCCGGCTGGCATTGGCTCTATGGAAYGTAGGGGAAGCTTCTAGCAGCTTCTCACAGAAGCCACCCCTGTAGGCCCCCCGCTACCAAAACCTTGCCACACAATCCCAATACAGTGTATAACAAAGTCATTTTCAGAGTCAACTACTGATCACCTCATACAAATGAGGAGTTCTTATGCCTTCAGTATGTCTCATGAATGAACAGGACATTGCAGAAATGTTTATCTAGAATAGTTACAAATAGGAACTACCTATAAATAAGAATACTTGAGCCAACTTCTGTTTCATTTTATAGTCTTAGTCTGTACCAAGCTGAAGTTAATGTGGTAATGTGATTCTTCTACCTTCTGTATGCTAGCGTCTTGATTTGATATAGTTTATACTTGTTATGACTRACAAGCAGTTTGAATTTCCATGTCTGATTCTACACTTCAAAACTGATAGTAGTAGTGTGTGACTGAAGACAGCAATACATTACAACTTAATGAGCAACTGTTCCTACTCTGAATCATGCCAAGAACCATAGAAGGCAGAAACTAATATGATGAAGAAAGATGAAAAACAAGATTTAAAATAGAGGGCTTTTAATTCAGTATCAGTAGTATATCTGAGAGAAGGTTAAAAGTACCTTTTTTTAAATTTGATTTTTATCTTTATGTTTTGGCCATTTTGAAATAAATTAGGTTTTCCCAGCTCAGCTATACAGTTTAAGAGTAACTACACAGTGTCATCCAGAAGACCTGTATAGCTTAGTCAAGTGAGCTGACTTRATGTTGCTGGAAAGTATGCCATATATTTCAATGGCAGTTTCTGATGCAGAACTGAAACAATCACAACTTTTACAGACAAATTTAAAACCAAACTTAGAAATTCAGTTGAGGTTATAGTTTCAGCACTAAACTATTAAATATTACAAAAGATCCAATCAAATTACTCTTGGCCTTACTGTGACAGGATCAGATACGGTTGTATTATGGGATCTTCATGAGCAATGGGGACTAATTCCACCTGTGAATAAAGTAGAAAGAGTGCATATAGGACAACATAACAGTCTATGTAAATCAAGCCTATGTAAAGATGATCTACCATTTCCTAAAGTTTACTTTCATGTAAAACATAGTCAGAAACCTCAGTATGATCCTTGATGCATCTCCTGCACATACCGATAAACCTTCAAGCCTACACTTGAGGATCCTCTAAATCAGAAGTCAGAATAATCCATTACTTAGCAGTAAGAGTAGAGTCAACGTAGCAGGGTGAACATATAGTAGCATCTATCTGTATTCGGATAATACTGGGTCTTGATTGCCTTGAACAGGGCAGCAGGGGAGGAAGTAAGCAATCTGACTGACGTGTAGCTGGATGGCAGTGCTAGTAACTAGTATCTTCTGGTTAAGACCTGCACATAGGAAGTATAAATAGATCAGGACTAAAATCCAATGTTCAATCATGGTATGATATAAGATAAAAATTGTAAATACTTAATTACATTGATTTATTATCAATAAAAATATGTTAACAGTTAGTCAATTGTGATTTATTAATATTTATTCTAATGAYGTAATATTTATGTAATGTAAAATTACATACATCAAAATCTGTCATTTACTGATGGGAATGTAAATAGTTTTATGCCTTCTGCATTATGCAAGGTGCTGTTCTTCTCCAGCTATACAGTCAGTCACATAGTAAAGCCAAAAGGATAATCTAGACTTTTAATTTCCATATTTATTAAAAAAGTGACTCTTAGTAAATCCTTGATTTTATTTTCTTGGTAAATTACACTTATTTCCTATATGGTATTATAATCACTTCTAGCAGGCATTACATCATTGTATTTGTAGGCTTTCTTTATAATATCTTAGGTCTATGAAAAACATATTCAGAAGTCACACTTCCTAAACATATTTTTCCATGTTTATGTAATGGACAATCAGTGGATAAGATGTTTAATGCACAAAATTATAGATGGCTTCAGAAAGGAGAAGCCAAAATAATGATGTGGGTGTCTTAAACAGAACATAGGTTGGCTTTAAACATGTACATCCAAAAAGCCATCTAAAAAAAGTCTCTTTTAGTATACCCCTGCAAGTATCCAAAATTTGTAGGCATCTTATTTTCACTTTTTGTATATTGTCTGGAAGCTAGCAATTTTCTTTGCTTGCCCTGAACTGCCTTGATGTGAGTAATGAGATGCCTTTTCTGATGTTGAAATCCAGGAACCAGGTGGAATGAAGCCTAAGTCTCCTGAGAGCATCTAGTGAATGCATTCAAAGCATACCTAGCACAAGCTATTCAGATAGGGCTCCCTGAAAATGCCATTAGAGAGACTTTATTTTTTCAAGTGAAGATGGTATATAACTTCTGTAGTGGAGAAATCATGAGGTTCAGGAGGTGAATGGTCTACCTTGCAGTTCAGTAACTAGGACACCTAGTAGATGAGTCCTGGTTTCCCAGGACTATTGTTGCTTTAGCCTGGTAATGCTTTAATAGAAAACGATCATCTAAACATAGGTGAGTATCCCAACCATAATGATACAGAATTATTTTGCTCCATATCTTTCTGATAGTGTGAATGTTGCCTTTCTTTCTTAATACTGGCCTAGAAAATAAAACAATGAATAACGTACTTCTGCTGTGTCAGCTGTGTCAGCTTCATGAGCTTCCTTTCACCTCTTCAGAAGGCAAAGATGCATGTAGAGAGTGCTCCTTTTCCATCTAAATTCTCAGGCATGAAAGTGTATGTTCTTAATTTTGAGATGGTGTGTCACTGCTTTTGTATAAGAGCACTGCCATCTACACGGCTGCAAGATTGTTTCACCTTACTCCCTCACTTGACTGATACAGTCAAAAAATATAGTCCATCTTTTCCATACACTTTCTGACAGTTTTAAACATGCTGGAAGAGCACAACTGAAGGATCTYTATTGTATATTCTGATGAGTGTCACCACTTCAGGCTAATCTGAGCTTTGGAGCTCTTCTTTTTAAAAGCTCAACGCCTCGCGAGGCAGCTAGCTTTTGGTACAGCACTCCCTGCAGCCCACAACCTTGYAGCGCCTCTGACAGCTCCTTTTCTAAGCACCCCACACTGTATCCCATCCAGCTGCCAGTCACTTCTCTCCTCTGTAATCTGTCATCATGTAGCACTCCCAAGCACAGGTTAGCAATGACCTTTCTTCACAGTCAGAAATCCATTTGCTTCACATAGGCATCTTGGGCAGAGACCTAAGGCATGCTGGGGCAAAGTATTTCTACTGGTCATGTAAAATTTTCAGCAGATGTCCTCTTACAGCCATGTGTCAAGGACAAATCCTGATTGCAACCAGTCTGGCACAGTTGGGTAGGATCCAGATTAACATTCCTGTGCATTTTCATCCTCGAGGTGGGAGGTCTCATGAGTTTGAAGACAGCAGAGGCAGGAGGAGACACAGATGAGACGATTTCAGGAGAGGAAATGTCAGGCCCTCGCCCCCACCACAGGCACACAAGCACACCCGGAGGTGCTGCCGTGTGCGCAGAGCAGCAGCCCACAGAGCCAGGAGTGAAGTAACATCCCCGCAGGAGCAGGGATGGACAGAGGAACCAGCCAAGGAGCGGTCACACACGTGCCTCAGGAGAGTATGGGAGCCCCTTCTGGGGTGCTGGTGCCGGTGCCCACACTGAGGCCTACACTCCTGCAGGCCCCTCACAGCAGGGGTCCCCTGGTCCCCAGGGCTGGAGACCACCCCCTTGACTGCGAGGACTTGTCTGCAGTGCCCAGAGGGAGGGTGTCAGGGCAGCTGCTGGGCTGGTGTCATGCAGGGCCTGTCTGAGGGTTTGCCACCCAGGGACGGGCCAAGCACAGCAGTAATATCTGGGGAGCACCCAGCCCTACATGGACCCCTGCACTCCCCAGCGCCCTCCTCACCCTGTAGGCGATTCCCTTCTGAGAGGAACAGAGGGCCCGATATGCCAACCAGACCCATCCCACAGGGAAGTCTGCTGCCTCCCTGGGGCCCGGGTTAGAGACATTACTAGGAAACTCCCTGGTCTGGTACGGCCCTCTGATTACTGCCTGCTATTGGTTATACAGGCTGGCAGTGACAAGGTTGCAGAGAGAAGCCCAGAAGCAATCAAAAGGGACTTCAGGGCACTGGGGCGATTGGTTGAAGGATCAGGAGCACAGGTAGTGTTTTCCTCAATCCCTTCAGTGGCAGGGAAGAATACTGACAGGGACAGGAAAACACACCTGATTAACACGTGGCTCAGGGGCTGGTGCCATCGGTGGAATTTTGGCTTTTTTGACCACGGGGAGGTTTACACGGCACCGGGCCTGCTGGCGACAGATGGAGGTCAGCTGTCTCACAGGGGGRAAARGATTCTSGCTCATGAGYTGGCRGGRCTCATCGAGAGGGCTTTAAACTAGGTTCGCAGGGGGAAGGGGATAAAACCAGGCTCACTAGAGACGAGCCTAGGGGTGGCACGCCACTGTTGGGGGCGAAATCAATAGCCCAGCTCAAGTGCATCTACACCAATGCACACAGCATGGGCGGCAAGCAGGAGGAGCTGGAAGCCATTGTGCAGCGGGATAGCTACGACTTAGTTGCCATCACAGAAACATGGTGGGACGACTGTCACGACTGGAGTGCTGCAATGGATGGCTATAAGCTCTTCAGAAGGGACAGGCGAGGAAGGAGAGGTGGTGAGGTGGCTCTGTATGTTAGGGAGTGTTTCGACTGTCTAGAGCTCAACGATTGTGATGATGATAAGGTCGAGTGTTTATGGGTAAGGATGAGGGGGAAAGCCAACAAGGCAGATATTCTGCTGGGAGTCTGTTATAGGCCACCCAACCAGGATGAAGAGGCCGATGAAGCATTCTACAAGCGGCTGGCAGAAGTCTCGCAATCGCTAGCCCTTGTTCTTGTGGGGAACTTCAACTTCCCGGACGTCTGCTGGAAATACCACACGGCAGAGAGGAAACAGTCTAGGAGGTTCCTGGAGTGTGCAGAAGACAACTTCCTGACGCAGCTGGTGAGGGAGCCTACAAGGGGAGGTGCCTCGCTCGACCTGCTGTTTACGAACAGAGAAGGACTGGTGGGAGATGTGGTGGTCGGAGGCCGTCTTGGGCTTAGCGACCATGAAATGATAKCATTTTCAATTCTTGGTGAAGTCAGGAGGGGGACCAGCAAAACCGCTACCATGGACTTCCGGAGGGCGGACTTCGGCCTGTTCAGGGCACTGGTCGAGGGAGTCCCTTGGGAGACAGTCCTGAAGGGCAAAGGGGTCCAGGAAAGCTGGATGTTCTTCAAGAAGGAAGTCTTGAAGGCGCAGGAGCAGCCTGTCCCCATATGACGAAAGAAGAACGGGCGGGGAAGACGACCGGCCTGGCTGAACGGGGAGCTCTTGCTGGGACTCAGGAAAAAAAGGAGAGTTTACCACTTGTGGAAGAAGGGGCAGGCAACTCAAGAAGAGTACAGGGATCTCGTTAGGTCATGCAGAGAGGAAATCAGAAAGGCAAAAGCCCAGCCAGAACGCAATCTGGCCGCTGTCGTTAGAGACAACAAAAAATGTTTTTACAAATACATTAACGACAAAAAGAGAGCCAAGGAGAACATCCATCCTTAATTGGATGTGAGGGGGGAACGTTGCCACCGAGGATGAGGAAAAGGCTGAGGTACTTAATGCCTTCTTTGCCTCAGTC
>JAYKAV010002408.1:614340-647075 GCA_035582835.1 Phoebastria nigripes
GTATTTAAAAGACGTGTAGATGAGGCGCTTAGGGACATGGTTTAGTGGGGCATGGTGGTGTTGGGTTGACTGTTGGACTTGATGATCTTAGAGGTCTTTTCCAACCTTAATGATTCTATGGTTCTATGATTCTATGACTCTCGACTCGTTCTCCGTGTGGTAGCAGAGAAATGCCCCAGTCCCGTGTACCACCTTTGGTCTCCATTCCCAGCACCCAGAGCACAGGACCAGGTGACTTCCTGGTAGGGGTTTGGTGCTGGGTGAGGTGTCTCTCCTCCCTGTGCAGCACCAGCAGCACCAGCAGCATGCTAGGAGTCCTTCTGCCCTGGGAGTAAGACCTGCCCAAAGGGATGGGCACGCTCAGGAAGGGTTGAAGTGGCTTCAGTTAGAGAAACGATCAATAAGAATGGTAGACTGGCCAAGAAGTTTTTACATAAACAGAGACATCCTCAGCTGAGGTCATCTAGCCTAGCTCCTACATGGTCAATGGAAAGAGATATCCTGGCTTGCGTCAAATATGGATGATTGGATCCTGCTTCAAAACACCATGTACGATGGAAATAATCTCACCCTGTGGGGAAATGTTAGAAAGGAATCTTACAAGGCCAGTGTAGGTTACGTTTGAACAGGGACCTGAGAAGACATARTGTTTAGTTAACATCAGCTTATCTAAACTAAACCCAACTGCTTGATGATCCTCCCCATCACTGGATTTCTAAGCAGTGGCAGCACTGAAATTCTCTTGAGTGCTGAGAGTCTGTGGTTGGCCTTGCCTTTGGAGTCCTAGGAGTGAGCATCACGATTGCTCGTATCCTTGAGCAGTAAAGTTTCACTCCTGTATTGATTTGTATGTATTCTCCTGGGGCATTGTGATGGAAGTGAAAAGATGGAGGGGTAAAACCTGCTAACCTGGAGTTTCCAATTTCCAGATGTCATTGCACTGGTATGTTCAAATCTATCAAATAACAAAATGAGACCTGTAGAGATTAATTACTAAATGGCAGTAGTGGCAAAAAATTGTGCCGCTGGTTTGTGTTTCCTACATAGGTTATGGCCAGCTGTTCAGAGGCTTGCCATGGCCTGAGTGTTTTCACTCCTCCTCTTCCCTGTACATCATTACTCCCGTAAGAATGATGAATATAGTACAGGTGATTTAATGCTATTACCTACTTCTTAACTGAGGGAAAAAAAAAAGAAAAAGATTTACATAGATAATGAAGTTCAATTATTCAGTTAAAACTAGCTGTAGCAGCAGAGGCAAATGAATTGAGTGGCAGGAACTGCTGCTGTGTGAGAGGAAATCTGGAGGAAAGGGAATGAGCATGATGGGTTGAGCACTGCAAAGGCAAGCTAGGTACACCTACTGTAGGAAGGGTTTGAGAAAAGGAGGGGAGAGAGACGTTTGTATGTAGCAAAGGTTGACAGTTTGTCAATGAACTGGTAGAATAATATCTGAGGAATGTCAATGAAAGAATAGCATTTAAATTAGAGAAAAAATTGCATATTCAGGTACATACTCATTTGCATATGGAAGAGCAAGTGTTAAGTGTTCGGTTAACACTGGAGGAGGTACTTATGTTACTGCAAGGCATGTGAAAACAGGCCTTTTGTTGCAGAAGCAGTAGCTTCTCCAAGTCAAGTAGCATTGTGAAACTAATGTAAAATGTAAAACACCTTCCTCTGTATGTGTATGGAGAGATAAAGTATATGTAGCTGCATGCAGTCATGCTTTAGCAGATAATCTAAAAAGCGTAAGACACATATTCTCATTATTCCAAATGTTGTTTTTGTTTTTAAATGATTCTAAATTTTGTACTGAATATTTTTTTGTATTGAAATTCCAAAATATTCTGGTTCATGATAGTTTAAATGCTTCAGGTTACCTTTTGTACTATGCTGCTGAAAACATGTTTATGTAGGTCAAAGATCAAGTTATGACTTGAATAAATGCATATTCATATGCATATATTAATGAAAATATTATATTTAATACAAATATAGGTAAGTCAGAATACAATATTTAGATACTTTCCACAAAAAAAATTCCTTTTTGCCCCTTTCTTCCACAAAACCTTTCAATACTGTGGAAATCACATTATTTCCACAAAATAGTACCTTGCAGACATTTCTTTGTCTGCTCTTACAACTTCTGATCCTTCATTGTTCAAGAATAAATAGTTACTTGTAATCCTTTTTCATAATATGCAATATGAAATTTTGCAAAAGTCTTAAACTTCTTATAAGAATGATCTCAAGAATCAGCATTCATTAATAAATACTCCTTCATGATGTGYCATATATTGACATTGAATGCAGAAAAATCAAAAGGTTCCCTTTTTCTCTGAGTCAAAATGCCTCTATGATCTGCTGTAGATAGTAATATCCTTCTATGCATCCTTAAATAACTGTGACTATAAAAAGCCATAGCGTAGTCCTCCAGGTAATTTGCAGAAGATAGTAAAGGGCACTTCAACAGCAGCCATATGTCAAATCATAGCACTTAGGAAATCTCTTCCCGATGTTTTTTAATAAAAAAGGATGCATTCAGGTGTCTATTTTGTTTAATATAAAGCTTCAAAAACAGTGATACTGAAATCTTAAAGTTTCTGTTAAATTATTTAAATGAATCCCATTGAGTTCAGAAGTAGATTTGCAAGACACATCAAAAGTACAGTTAAAAAACTAAAAAATACCCCCTCAGAAATAAAATTCATTCCACTGCTTCACAACATCATTTTATTTCATTTTTTGTGTTTTGTTTTTTTTTATGGATCTTTGCTTGAAGCAAGTGGGAACACTTATTAGCTAATTAAGATTCTAAGGCTCAAATATTATTGACCTTTTCTTTTTGCAGTATTGGTTGGCAACCATAAAAAAAATTGTCTTGTCCTCATCTACTTGGGGCTCTCCAGGGCGTGACTTCTAATTGCATTCTCGGAAATCATCACCCCTAGAAATTTGAATATAGGGCACATACCATTATTTCCTCCTTGCATGGTGTTTGCTGAGCTAGCAAGCAGAAAGACGCAGAACTGGGAAGGCTTGTGAATGAATACTAATTGTATAGGGACACATCTTTGTACTTACACTCTCTACTGGTGTACGCAGGGGAGGAAAACTGCATTTGTTATTCCTGATATTTTGAGAGGCATGCAACCTCTTCTTAAACAGAGCAACCACCTCCCACTCTGTAAAAAAACCTCAAACTATACATCAAAAACAAAGTAGCGACACACATGGATGTTTTTCTCCCTTTACAGATCACCTTTGAAGAACCACTTTCATTCTGACTACTTGATTTACATTTTTTATAAAACAGTATTAAAGTCAAGTGTTATATTACTGATGAAAGCTCAATATCATACAGCTCAGACTGCTGTTTAGACACTGCATTACCTCTGAGACAAGCAGGCTGTTGCTACTTAAGAGATTGTCTAACTTGTTGCAGAATCACCTGTAAATGCATAGTAAAGCCATAGAGCTTCAATCATTTTCTTATCTGTTCTATTGCCCGCAGGAGAGTCATTACTGCAGTATTTACAGCTGTCACAATAGTTAATATGATCTAGGCATAGCTACTTGTTTACTCATTGATGTGATGTGACAGTTTAATAATAACCATCATAATCACGGGTATATAAGACCAGAAATATTTTTTACTCCAATAGAGATGTTGTTTTCATCTTCTAYCAGAGGTATTGTAGCCAGTCCTTTAAATTATTGCACTTCACTGGAGGCATTATAGGATATTTTCAGCTTTATCAGCAACTTAAAAGCACACTGCTTTGTCTGTTTCCCCAAAGAGGAAGAAAACAATGGCAAAGATTTTATTTTTTCAGATGAAATGGGGTATTCAATGGTAAAAAGTAAAAATGAAAGTTCTCCCAAAACGTGAAAAACAAATAAAATTGGGTATAAGGGTGTTAAATCCTAGAACAAGAAAGAAAAAAAAAATATGACACAAGGATTTACTATGACAAAAAAGCAGAACAGTTTCCAGCATATTCAAATGCACTCATTTACTGGTACATTTACTTAGCATTTTGTCTTTTTTCTATCAGGTTCAGATTAAATGGATGATTTTTAGCCGCAGTCTGAAAGGAAGACACTTTGGTGGCCAAAGGACAAGGTTCCTATGGGTACAGATTTTGATATTTTGTATGACTGATCACAAGCCTCCTCACCCTGCCTGCCTTTTAATCACATACAACACTCAAGAGATGAGAAAATGTTACAGTCAGACAGTCCTTCATTTCTCTTTCATAGCATGGTGAAGCAAGAAACTCTCGAATGGTAACAGAGCAGACCATTGCATTTGTTAAGCTCTTAATCTTAGTGTCAACCAAAGCCTCACCAGGCAAAATGAAGTTTGTCTCTTGCAGTTGTATGAACATTTGTACTGTAGAAGCTCACTTGAGATACTGCAGTTGGATCTTATGTCTATCCGTGACTGGCACATTAAAAAGCCAGAAATAAAGCCCTTGTGTGGCTACTCAGTGTGAATGAATTGACAGATCCATCCAGGAAAGAATTAAACTGAAGGCTTTAAATGAAAAGGCAATGCATTTATAACAGGATTATACAGCAGCTTGAATCAAGTTTGTACAATGCTGAGCTGAGCTGAGAATTCAAAGAAAAACAAGAGAAGGCACAAAGTATTGGCATTTATAATTGGCTAACGAGACTTCAGCGACACAGGAATTTTGCAGCAGCAGCAGATTCTCACATAGTTAGAAAGACTGAAGAGGATTTTAGTTCCTGTGCTTCACCAGTTAACTTTACTAAAAGACAAGTCCCCAAGTGGCAAGCTACATCCATTTTCTTCTGCTCCTCAAAACTTGCAGATATTTTTAGTCAGAGTATTTTTTTGGCTGTTCACATGCATCAAGTCTGGCCTAAAGTTTGTGACACTTTTAGACCAGTAGGATAAAGGCTATTATCAGCGATCAACAAGCTGTAGTGGAAAGCTTTCAGAACTTTCCTAAATTAGGGGATTTTCATAGTCAGAATGTTTACCTCCTTGTGCTTACTCTATTTTAAAAGTGAGTTTGGGGCTTCTGTCATAATGGTAGGGATAGATTAAATAAAATGTTCTATACAGAATTTTGCATACAAACCAAATCTCAGGTGATACAATTACCAAGTTCAGTGGTAAAATATAGGAAAGGGAAACAGAAATAAAGTAGTACAGGTTAGGAAGGAAAAAAGCACTTTCAGCCAGGATATGAAATGAGATGTTCATGAGGCAAAAAGATACAGGAAGGCTGTCATTTCAGCTATAAGGTACACATTGCTCCAATAAAAAAAAAAAAAAAAAAAAAAAAAAAAAAANAAAAAAAAAAAAAAAAAAAAATTAAAAAATAAAAAAGTCACATTTTATTGCACAAGCTTTCAACCAGAAGTGTTTACCCTTCAGCTGTCATCTCAACTGACTATTCATATACTACACCAGCCAATAAAACCAGCTCCATAATGCTATAGAACATCTTACCAGAGATTAGACCTTGGGGAAATACTCTTTTTGGTTGTTTCACACAAGTACTGCATACAAAAAGCTTTCTATTGTAATGTTTAATGTAGTAATTTTTAAATTTTCTATTGTGAATATATATTTAGATATCAAGTAATTGACCCTCTGCTTTCAGAAATGTCACTGTCGTGCCAGCCAAAAGTGTGGTTTGGAAAATAGTAGTAGTTGCATCCCTAGGAAGTAACCCTTGCAAAAGAAATTACATTTAGGAACAGGCATTTAATCTTTAGTTTGCATTCATCCATAAACATCCTGAAGAAGATCCATCTTT
This sequence comes from Phoebastria nigripes, assembly GCA_035582835.1. NCBI lineage: Eukaryota > Metazoa > Chordata > Aves > Procellariiformes > Diomedeidae > Phoebastria > Phoebastria nigripes. The sequence continues at coordinate 620,142 of JAYKAV010002408.1, forward strand.
GACTACTTTTGACTAGCTCTCATAGCAGACATCTTTGACATGTCATTTTCCACACTCTGGAATGCGTCACAGGGTTCTTCTCAAACTTTATGTTGCTTATGGGCAGTTGCATTTGCTCAGGTTGTTTGAAAGGTGTTTGGAAGAAGGAGGAGGGATTGAACATCTTGGGTTTTGCAGAACAATCATCTCCTGTGTCCCAATAGTGTCTGCTATCCCAGAGGTAAATCTGTCCTTTAACAGCCTGGGCCACAGGCAAAACCAGAACTCCAGTGTCACCACCACACTCTCCAAACTGATCTCTGCCTTCATTACTGCTTCCTAGACCAGCCTCTCCTCCTCTAACAAGTCACATAATGATTGTTGCATACAGCACTTTTGGAGCAGATATCCCCTATTTTCCTCCACCATGAGTCCAGGTTGATCCCTTTCACCATTTTACCTTCATTTGCCCCCCGCCCCAAGCAACCATGGTCTTACTCCTCACCCTTTCTTAGACTAGCAGCTTCTTTCACAAGATGCTTTTTGTCTTCAGTGAGATTCTTGGGCTGGGCAGCAGCTGCAGATCTAACTCTCTCATTACAATAAGTTGGAAGTAATCAAACCTGGTAAATGGAAACATATGCTATTACATTCTGAAAATGCATGTCATTCATAATGCTGGAGTAACCTCACCACAATGCATTTTTTTGAAAGTTAAGGAGAGAGTACAGGTATTACTATAAATAACTTAAGCTGTGGCCAGTTAATTTTTTTTTTCATTTTTTCCTCCGTCCTCTCCCATGCTCCCAAGTTTTCAGAGAATTTGTGATGATTTGGCCACTTGAAAAAATGACAGTCTCAAAACCTGGGCATAGGGAGTGCATAAATGTTCTGTTCAGTTCTGAGAGGAACATTTAGCTAAGGAAGTTAAGACTGTGTTTAGAAACGATTAAATCTGTCACTTTAAAATGTACCTACCCTCACTTTGACACTGATAAGGAAACTCCTGCTGCCTAAGTGTTTTAAAGGAAATTATTCTCTTGAGGAGCGTCAGACCCACTGCTTTAAATGTTGCTTCCCACTGCAGTGTTAATGAAAAGTCTGTTTGCCAGGATTATCCAAAAAAAATCCCTGTAATTGCTTTTCCTATGGACATACATATCTTGAAATCTACCTGTATTTGCAGTTACCATATTAAAAATAATAAGTGATGCTTTTCTTTCACTAATGACTGCATCAAACCTGTATCTGGTGGTACACCAGCAAATAAGCTTCAGTGAAACCAGTGGCATGTTTCTGACGATTCAGTGACATGAGATAGAGCTTCAGTAATTTTATTTTATGTCAGGCCTAAATGTTTAACAATTTTCACAGCAGTCAATCAAGCCTGTTTCTTTTTATCTTGTTCTTTCTTTCTCTCTCTCTGGTGTAAATTGGGAACAATCCTCTCTGAATTCAGCAGAGTTATAATAGTCTAAGGAGAGAATAAGACCACTTTTGTGCTAGCTTTGCTCTCTGACAACTGCTTTAAAATAAGCAAGTAGAGAATAAAAAAAAAAAAAAACAACAAACAACCCTAAAAAATATTGACAGGGTATGATAGAGGCAGCCAAACTACAGAAAGTCAGAAACCCTGCCAGTCAGTGTGATGACAACTATGACATTTTTTTTTTCTTTGGCCTGATATATGGTCATTTTATCATGACCTCAGGTTACCATTCTTGTCTAACATTATACGGTACCCAGAGGTATTCACACACCTGTTTTATATCCCCTTCACCTATGTAATTCTCACTGAGTTATTTGGGGAATTTTTTAGAATTTTGGTGGATTATGACTACTAATTTTGAAAAATAACAATTTGGCACTCATATTTTTGTAAATAAGTKAATATTATGAGATAATACTAAATTTTCCTTATAATTCTTGGTATGGTGTCTCCTTGTTTATTTTTAATACAGTTATTGTACCATGGGCACTTTTTCTTCATGTGCATGGCAGATGTGTAATGTGTTTTGCCATGTGATAGGGAAACGGAGTAGATGACCTTTCAGGGTACCTATTTTTCATGCTTCCCTATTTAAAACAAAGGGGGCTTCTCGGTATATGCAATACCCTTGCATCCTGTCTTCACTGTGTCTGCATTAAGCTGAGGTAATATAGATATGATAGGAATTTAAGCAGAAATTCATAAATATGTGTATTGCAAATCTTTTGTAGAAAAGATCAGGAATGTTGCAATGTGTAGGTGTTACTTGTTTCTATGTAGTATAGCTGAATTTTAACTGGCTTCATTTCTCCTCTTCAAAAGCAGATATATGGGATCTTCAATTACATCTCTTACATTTTCTAATTTCTTTTATAATTTGACAGTGCAAGTGCTTTAATTCTTTAATTAAAGTATATTTTTGATTAAATTTTATTGGTTTGTAAGACTTTTTTCATTGTTAATCTTAGTTAAATGGATTTATTAAATGCTCCTTTGGAGAATATGCATCCTCTCCAGGTTCTGCTCTTCCTCAGTGCATTAGAAATTGAGTCGATCATTTAAATTACCTAGTGTACTGAAAAGAAAGAACTTTTCCAGCAAACTGATGGAGCGCATAAGCCACTTGCCTATGAATTACAGTTTAGTCTTCTTTTTGTTTTAACAGTGTCACTTTTTGTACTATAAAAAGATAGTATGGTAAAAGTGTCATGACTATCTGATTCTGATGCACTGCTTAGGTATATGTAACTGGAACTTGATCCTCTTTTAACTGAAATCTGCTCTATTTTGTCAACCTTCCATGCTGCTGCAGGCAAAGGAAGGAACATAAAGATAACCCCTCCATGCTGTTTTTTAAATTCCTGACTTTTCTCTAGGTTTTAAACTTCAGTGTGAAATTTGCTGCACAACATCTTTTCAGCAAAAAGTCAGTGTCAGTGAGCTCAGAAATACTCAGAAACATTTTTGGTGCAATGACCTTTTGCTAAATCCAGGTGGTCATTCCAAAGTAACTTAGATTCTTAGCCTTGTGCAGTCCAGTGCCTAGTATTTTTCTCCAGGGCCGGCCAGCTCTTCCCTTTCAGCTGCTTCACTTTTTTTGGTGTTCACAGAAAATCTAAAAGGAAATATTTTTCACTGAGCAGCTGAGAGTATCAAGAAATTTCAAGTTTGATGAAAATCATAGCTTAAAAAATCCAGATCAGTCCAATGGCTGGTCTGCTCTTCTGCTAAGCTTTTAATAGCAATCATTAACAGATGCTTACATGTAGGTGTATAGCTTCTTATAGTGATCCTAATCATAGCACTGTCACAGGTGCGTACCTTGGTACGTATCTGGAGGGTCAGATCCATGTTCCAAATCGCAGACAGTGATATCTTACTTGTTGGTTCTTCATAAACTTCAAAAGGTCTATTTTTTTTCCAGCCCTGTAATAGGAAAGCTTCTGGATTTTTTTTTAAGAGATGGGAAAAAACAAGATTGTTTCCCACATCACTTCAGGTCAAAGCAATCCTGTTCCATGGGCTGCTGTGGAGCCAGGGACATAAGGGTTTGAGGGACTGTGCTGCAAAAGCAGCATCCTAGAAATACTTGAGCTGCTAATCTTCAATTTGTAGTTAAAAATAGAAAATAAGATAAGGAAAAATTTATTCAAGTGACATTGAATGAGATGTAGTCTGGTGAATGTTCTGTCTTTGTAATTCAGGGCTTTTTTTTAAAACAAAAATGCATTTAGTTATTAAATWGTAGTTATTTATAACTGCTTAGGTTTTAATAATTGTTTAGTTATTAAATAGTTAGTATATTAAAATATACTCCTGTGGTACCTACTTTGTAGAGATATTTAAACTAAATCAACCAAATATATGTCAGCTATAACTGTAAACTTTAGAAGTGAAATAAAAAGAAATTCACTATGAGGACTAAATGAAAGTGTAATTTTCAAGTGAAAAAAAATTACAAGTTTTTATTAGTGTGAGTGTTAAAATTCCAGTATTGTGAGGTAAAAGTGGATGGTGTTAAAACATTAAAGAATTAAAAATTATTTTTAGACCAAATCGCATAATTTTAAAATGGATTGTAAAAGTATTTTAAAATGGATTTTTAAAACTATTTTTAATCTTTAGGCCTCATAGTTTCAGATTTTTCTGAGTAATCTTGAGAGAGATATTTTTAAGTAAAGTTTCATACATTCATAAGAATCTGAGATTTAAAAATGCACTAAATTCAAAAGATTTAGAATGAAATATCCAGTGGTGGCAACAATGTTGTTTCGGGCTCTTATCAACATCTCTTATGCTTGTAAAGTTATCTTATGCCATAGGACTTTTCATGCCATAAACAGAGACTGTTAGTTAGTTTTGGATTTAAAAACTTGCATCTTTAAGGTAAAAAGCAATTAAAAGAAGGTGTTTGTGACACAGTACTCAAATGAAGATTCACTGTCTTTCTAACATGCAATTCACCAAAAAAGTTTTTCATTGACTTTTTGGGGTCTAGAGCATATCATGAAAATATGAACTTGTGAACTTCCATAAAAAAACAAAGAAGCCTGAKGAACCCAGAGCACTGCAGCTGCTGAGTTTCTTCATAGCTCGGTTGAAAGGCTACATAAAAGATAGGTTTCCACAGCTGCAGAACAAGTGGACCTTGCAAGGCTTCTGCAATCCTTGATCTGCAGAAGTGCACGTATTTATAAGGATACTAGATGAAGCGAGATTTACAGGTTCAAGGAGACATACTCCTGGTTTGGTGGTCAGGCTTCAAGGGCTGTAGTTCAGCTGTGATGCCTCTTGGGTTTTTGGTCTCTCAAATCTGATTTTTTTTTCTGTATTCTTGAAAAACTCTGAAAAGTAGCAGAAAATTCAGAACTGTCAAAAAGTTTTTGACCGATTCTAGTTCAATTACTGTTTAGAATATCTTTTTTTTTTTCCTCTAGTGATCAGAAGATTGTTTTCAAACTATACAAAATAAARACCAAGTGATSYAAATTCCCCTGTGACTCTTGAGCTCACTGCACTCAGATTAATCCTGGAATTAGAAACCCAGGAGATAAATTTTAGGTGAAAGTATACAGAATCAGTATACAGGTCTGTGCTCCAGACCTGTGCAAAATGGGCATATTAATCTGGGTTAGTACAAGTTTGGGACATCATGCTTCATTTTGCTGAATATTTCAGTCTGTGCAGTTCAGTAATCAAACTTTAAGTCTATGAATACTCAAGAAATACTGAAAACTTGAGAAATAATATCTTAATAGCAGAATTTGTTTAAAAAACTTTTATTACATTTTATAGAAACATGTTGCATCATGGTTTTATGTCAAAGGATAATAATTAAAGATACAAATAACTCCAGTTAAGTCTTGAAACCAATTCATCACATTAGGGTTTGTAATTAATTTCATTAACAGTGCCATACAATGCCATTTCTTGACTTCTAATATAACCCTGCTTGGTTAGCTGTTCAGTTATCTCCTTCCATTTCCCATTAGTGGGGGGAAATATTCAAATATTCCTTACAATAGCTAGAATTGTATAGTAGATGTTATAATAGCACAGAATAAAACTGYCTTTCCAGATTACTCACTCTCTGTCCTAGCTTTAGGTTGTTTTGATTTGGATCTGAGTTTGCTGTAGCTTCTGAACTTGCTTCCAGGATCCATATGTCAAAGGCAATGTGTGCCAGAACTTGAAAACAGGGATAGAAATAAGTAACCCATTCATATTAAACCAAATCTCATGAAATGGATTTTATGTAGATTAATCTTATTAGGTAAACCATCCTCAGATTGACAGATTTAGGAGTTTTTGGTGGTGGTGGTGGACGGGGGGGAGGGTTCACAAGTATTTCAGTCAATAAAAGTGAAGATGCTCCCTATTTCTGTAAAATACCATTATATTTGAGACTAAAATGAATTATGGTACTTGAAAGCAAGTAGTGAAACAGGGTCATTCAGAGGTGAAACTGCTTAGCACCTTCATTGTTCACTTCTAAAAGCACTAGAATTAATCAACTTTTATCTTAGTTTTATATTAGCATTTCTATGTTTAACATTAATTTCTCTGTTTTACACAGAAGGAAAAATATAATCTAGATACATTTTAAAAGACTGCCTTCATCCTGTTGGCTCTTAYGTATTCTTGGTTTACAAGTAATCACTTTATCACTGCTCTGAACAGTGAGGGATCATGCCACATCATCAGTGTACAAATGAGTTTAAAAGAGATTATTTCAAAACTGTCAGGTTGGATATTGAGTTCAGAAAAATGGCAATGGAATCTCCAGAGAACAGTAACAGCCCTATCATGGAGTGACCAATTGTGAAGCTGCTCTAACATTTCCAAGTAATAGCAAATTATGGGATTAATTTAAAATCACAGACAAAATTTATGGGAGTTTACAGAAGCCTATATCAGATCAGGTAGATAGATTTAATTTACTCTTTATTTATGACATATATATATAAATTCTCTATATAAAATATTCTATCTATCTCAGAGAAATGAGTGTTCTGGAGTATAGCTATATATGTCTATCTGTGGGCACAATATATTATGTGTGTGCAAATAATTCCCATTTCATATGTACAAGTCAAGACTGCTAATACAACATCCTGTCACATCAGTAAGATGGTTTTGGCTAGCAAAGCTCCATTTTGAACAATTAAAAGTATGCTTCCAAGACACATAGGATTTGTGCTCATGCATTTTAGTAACCAAATGAAGACCTTAAGTGCAGACTAATTCCTCTAGAATTCTTCTACAGCCCAGAGGACCACCTCCATTTTGGGAATGGAAGGACCACAAGAAGTTTAGGTTGGATGAATTGCCAGTTGGAGTTCTGTATTTCTTGAATGACTTGTAGAAGTAGGCTAAGATAACTAGGCTCCTAACTTGGGCATCTTATTTAAAGATGCCTAGAGTTCAGCTTGCAGAGCACAGCCACCAGACACAATAGTCTGTGCAGCATTTTGTGCAAAAGGGTGTGCAGAAGGGACCAGCAGCTCTGCTGGAAACAGCATTGCTGGGCTCCACAATGGGCTCRTGTGCCACGGCACAGTCCCCAGCACCTACTGGAGCAACTTTCCCTGTAACATCAGAGGCCTTGACTCAGAATGAGCTCCTGAGTGAACTCTGCAGGTCTGGGGCTGCAGTGGTGCCTGGGGCAGCAGGAGATGGTCTCGTATGCAGGAGGTATGTGTTGCATAAGATATATGTCACCAAGTAATGGAGCTGAAGGGGGGAGTCAGCAGACTTTGCAGGAGGAAGGCAACTGACACGAGTGGGAGACTCTCTGCTGCATGGGATGGAGGCCTCCATCTGCTGACCTGACTGACTTGTTGTCTAGGGAGGCTTGCTGCTTGCCAGGGCCTTGAATCTGGGATGTTGCAAAAAGACTGTTGAGGCTTGTCTGGCCCTCAGGCTACTATGCCCTGCTAATCTTCCATGTGGGTTACCAATGAAACTGCCAGGGGAGACCTGGAACACATCAAACATGACTACAGGGCACTGGGGGTGAGGGTGAAGGACATGGGGGCCCTGGTGGTTTTCTTCTTGATCCTGGCAGTGATGGAAAAATGGATGCATACTGTGTGTCAGCAACTCTTTGCACAGCTGGTGTCAACAGCAGAGGTTTGTTTTTTATGACTGTGGAACTCTCTTTGAGGATCGAGGACTGCTAGAAAGAGGCAGGATCTACCTGTCTAGGCAAGGAAGAAGCATTTCTGCTAACTGGTGGGCCAACCTGGTGAGGAGAACTTTAAATAAGGAACAGTGGAGGGGGGAGAGGATGACCTGCAGTCAAGTGAGAAAGTGGTGAACTAGGTTGACAAGCAAAGGGTGCAGTGTGATGTGGAGAAGACAGGCCTCATAACCAATGAAATGGGGCTGAAGAGGCCCCAGCTCAAGTGTTTCAGGCTTTCACAGCAAAGAAAGCCGGCAGCATCCTGGGCTGCATTAGGAAGAACAGTTGCCAGCAAGCAGAGGGGCATGATCTTCCTCATCTGCTTAACCCTGGTGAGACACATCTGGAGCGCTGGGTCCAGGCCTGGACTCTTAAGTACAAGACAGATATGGACTTCTGGAGTGAGTCCAGTGAAGGGCTACAAAGATGATTAAGGGTCTGGAGCAYCTGACAAATGATGGGAGGTGGAAAGAGCTGGGACTGTTCAGCCTGGAGAAGAGAAGGCTCAGAGGGATCTTACCAATGTGTACAAATACCTGATGGGGGGAGTAGGGAAAATGGAGCCAGTATCTTCTCAGTGACAGAAGAGGCAATGGGAACAAACTGAAATACAAGAAATTCCATTTAAACATGAGAAAAAACTTTTTTTTTTTTTTTTATGGTGAGGGTGTTCAGACACTGGAACAGGTTGCCCAGAGAGGTTGTGGAGTTTCTATCCTCAGAGATGTTCAAATCCTGACTGAACATGGTCCTGAACAACCTTTTCTAGTTAGCCCTGCTTTGAGCATGGAGGTTGGACTAGATGATCTTCTAGTGCCTTCCAACCTCAACAGTGATTTTGTGAATGCCTAAAGTTTAACGGGATAGATTTGAGCCTCTGACAAAAAGATATTAAGAGTAAAAGAAGGTAAGAGACCACAGTATATAATCCCTTTCACAAACTTACCAAGCATCATCTTAAAAAATACATAATTTGAGGATTTTTTTTTTCACAYTATCAATATATAAGGAAAGTACAGAAACTATTCTAGATAGCACCTGCTGGAATTTTCTCAAAAAGCATTTTTAAATTTAAAAAAAAAAAAAAAAAGTCAAAACATCTTGCTGAATGGTCTTCTGTTTTCATGGACTTTTAAAGAAAACAGAGATGGCTCTGACATACCTAACACACAGATTTCTGACAGAAAATTGCCTAGTTTCTAGCTAATTCATGGTGGGATTTACAATTCCCACACTTCTAAATCCCATAGCTACAGTGCAGCAACATCACATAACAGGCACATCTCTTGTGCARGAAAATTGGTAGTTTGGACTCCTTTCACAGAGGAGAGGGATACAGGTTAGTAGTCCTGAAACCCAGAGTCCTAGACCCCAAGTCCTGAACTGGGGATTCCTGTGGCTCCAGTGAGACCTCTCTGGGCTGTCCTTTGGAAGAAAAGACATACAAGAAAAGTCTCAAGCAATGTTTTCCTGAGGAAGCTTATTGTGTCTTGTGAAATGCAGGTTTGATTTAAGACTAATTAATGTTGGCTTCGCAAAAAATGGTATTTTTTCATTGTTGTTAAATGATAAAGACCTTTTCATTTACCACATCTCACATAAATAACAGATTTATTTACTTGTCAAATTGTATTTATTGAATAGTCTAGCTGTATAACACAGGTAAGTTCTACGTAGTGGTGTTGTTTCTAGGTGGCTATCATTCAGTATATGAAAAGAATTAAACTGTGGTCCATTCCTGCTCAAAAATGTCTTAAAGGGGAGGAGAATCCAAGAAGGTGTGTTTTATTGACATCTGTTAAAGTAAAGATAAATGAGAGGACCATTGGAAAGGCTTACAATATTCTTATGTTATGTATGTTGCTACATTTTGTTGAGAAGCTTATAATGAAGCAGAGAAAAAATGGCAAGAATATGACTCTTGGGCAATTAACTATACTTTAAACTTTCCTGGAGTAAATGGTCATGTTAACCTATAGCAATAATTTTGGCATTGGGAAGAAGAAATTAAAGAACAGAAAAAATTTAAGAAATTTGAAGAAGAAATTTAAAGAACCGAGGAATTTAAGAAATTAATGTACAGAGGAAAACAGAAGTGTTTGACTGTCGAAGCTAACAGAAGATCTGTTAAAAATTCTCTAATATATAGAAGATTGTGTCAGCTCTGAAGTACCATGTTTCATTCAAGTAGAGAACTGAATGAACAGGAACTGTTACCAAAGCTACACATATAACTTTCTAACTATCTTTGAATCACTTTGTTCAGATAGCTGGAGTCCAGCCTTGGGGAGGGGGAAGGCTGCAGTTTGGGTGCAGAGCAGAGCATGCTGAGGAAGGACTCAGAAGTGGAGCAGGCACAACTTGCACCGCAGGCTGAGCAGCAGCTTGAAACCTAGCCTTGCTGCTAAAGACTTAAAAAACCCTGTTATGTGAGGTGTAGCTAGAGGAAGAGTGAAGCAACTACCTGACCAAGAAATTACCCTGGATATAAAAAAGAGAACTGTGATGTAATTAAAGTTATACTTCAGGAATTAGGAATTGGATGTTTGTTTTTTTTTTTCTATTTGGTTGTCTATCTTCTTTTCTCCCTTAGTAAAATGCTATTAGGTAAGCTAATTGATTAGTATTTGTGAATACAGAAAATTAGCTCACCAAGTACCAGCAGGTTTAGCTTAAGTTTTCCTCAGCTTCTGGGTGAAGATTCAAGCCACTGTTTTGTCAGCAGACTTTTATTTTAAATTTAGGCCAAGTTTCTGCCAATCCAGATCTGAGGGGTGAGTAATATATCTGCATCTTCTGCAAATCGCTAAGCTCTTTAGTTTCCATTAAAACTGCTGATGAATCCTGCTCCCTTTAGAGATTTTGGAACAATGGGTAGACTTGCAGAGAAATCCTATGAACAGGACCTAGTTACCTAACTTGTACCAAAATGAATGGGAGGTAAGAGTTTTCGAAAATCTCCCTGCTGTTTATTTGTGTCTTTAGTCATATAAGTTCCTTCCTAGCAAAATTTGTCTTACAGAATCTTTAAAAAATCATCAAAAAACTCCAAAGACATACTTTTCTCCTCATAAATAACCAGCAAGGGTCTTTGAAGTAAGTTGAGGAAATGTCCCCAACAACTGACATGATCTGTATACCCCTAAAAAGATGGAAATAGAAATTTATCCAATATTATGACAAGTAATAAAGAAGGGGAAAGTAAGAGGAGGGAGGAGAGGAAGTGTTCATTGCAAAATTAGTAATCTTTCATTGAGAGAGTCTACCTGCAGTCTTGCCTGGATTACTGTTGAATTAAAAGCTCAGAACAGGATAAGTTTGGACCCTCTAGTATGCAAATACTCTCCTGGGGCAATTGCAGCTGCACATGTTATGTCTTTTCAATGCAATGGGTAACTGGTTTAATTTAGTTAACAGGCTGATGCTTTAGGCATACTGCTCCAGTGGTTTGCACATGATTCCAGCTTTAATACTTTCCTAAAGTTTAAATTAGAATTTTGGCTGCTGCTGAACTTTTGAAATTACTTTATCTGATATATAATTCCAGTAGCTCAATGCCAGTAAAAATGCTAATTATTACTTAAGTCCAAATGTAAGTTGAGTTTGTGAAATGCAATAAAGTCAGATTTTCTAAGTATTTTTATAATGTCCTTTTGCAAATGTCATAAAATTTTAAGATACTAATAATTCTACTACTTGACAGCATTATGAATTATGAACAAAGCATATTCTCCTTTCATTCCCTTTTGAAGGATGTTTTTAATGCAAGTAATAAGCAAAAGTTTCAAGTTCTTAAAATACAGCTTCCTTGGTCAAACTGGCTTTAATAAAATCAAGGCAAGTCCACCCTGAGCTTCCACAGAGTCATACATTGGACATAAATGAGAAAAAATAAATTGACAGAGAAAGAGAGGATGAAAGTAAAAAAAGTAGATATTTTAATTAATGACAATTCTACTATTGCTGTAGTTTGCAAGAAACAAGCAAAAAAGGGAATCAAAAAGCAGATGATCTACATGTGATTCATAGTGGTTTTGTTGTTAGKTTTTTTTTAATTTTACACCAAAATAGTCTACCAAACACCTGAACCATGACAGTGATGGTATTAATGCCTTCTGATGTCTGTATTCACCTATTTATTTCAATTAGACCTGTTCTGGGCTGCGTAGAGCTCATGTTGGTGTATTTCTCTGTGCACTTTTCTGGTTTTCTCAAAAAGTAAACTAACATGCAAAGCACTGAACAAGCTTTAGGCCTCACAGAGAATGCTAATAAGCAGTAGTGAAAAGGTTGGCATTTTTCTGTCTGGTCCAAGAACAGTGGGAACATCTATCTCAGATCTCAGGCCACTATTGACTACATTTTAAAATAAATTTGTATTCTTTTATTTCTGTCTGAAAACCTACTTGAGTTTAAACTGTGCCTCTGACCAATTTTATTCAATTATTCCTCATCTTCCTCCACACTAAAAAAAGCATCGTAATGTCAAGTGTTTCTAAGTTACCTGCCTTGGATTGGCAACTAATCATTCTGTCTCTTTCGGGGACTTAGGATATACTGTCAGATTCAGTGTAAAGCAATGCTTTTTCTTGGGATGAGGCACTCGGCAACCTCTCTAACCTCCCAGAACGCAAAAGCCTCTGACCTTCCCTTCTCTCTCCAGTAATTTATCACCACTTTCCCCACTGTCCCACCAACAACTTTCGGGTACTCCAGACTTCTCCTTTAATCCTGAGGCGACATGGCAGAAAGCAAGGAACAAAAATTTAGCAAAAGAAATTTTTAATCACTTACCCATTTCACTTTAATCTCTTGAGAATTAGCCAACTGACGGACCCTTCCTATCTCTCATTCAATCTTCTCAGCATTTCACTTCAGACGGAAGTCTCATGTTCACTTCCCTGTATGATATAGCCTTCTGCTGTACCACCCAGCAACCCAAGCCATGAACCAAAGCTCTATTGCACGTGGTGCTGTAAAAACATAGATCTAAAAGATGATTTCTAACCCAGAAAAACAGATAAGGAGCCAAACAGCTAACAAACTTTTGTAGACTTTTTACTTGGTTTTGGATGCTTTGTAGGACCGTATATTTTGTACTTTGGAGATGATAAATGAAACTTTTTACTTGAAAYGGGGCCCAAAAAGATATGCAGGAAAGAAGAATGAAAAGAAGCAATAACTAAGAAACTGTAAAAGGACCGTCATTTTGACTGAAATGACAAAAAAATCAGACTACTTTAGAAAACAGCCTGGTTTAGACTAAAAATTTGATCTAATCTTCCCAAAGACATGCAACAAGTTAAAGATATCCATTTTCCATTTCATATTAAAGCAGTCTTACTTGAATGATTTGATAATAAAAGAATGACTGACATAATGTTCCTCATATTCACTCCAAGGTTTCCAYCTGAAGGAGTGATGATACACTTAATGTTTTGCATATTAACATCTAAAACCTGGGTAAGACTTAAGAAAGAAATCATCAATTTGTGGTTTTTAGAACTTAGCATTAAGAATCCTTTCTTTCTGTTAAATCTGTAGTATTGTATTTTATTTTGTGTTTCTATTGTGTGGTCATACAGTCCCAGCTGTATTATATAATTAATATTTTCAGAAAMCTTTGAAAGTATTTCTTTGGACAACTTGGCTTCTTTGGATAAATTCCTTGAGCTCCTGATATGTAATTCATGTCAATAAATCAGCAATGTGCTGCTTCTATATGATGGCAACTGTCTTTCCTTTCAAGAGCTGTGTCCTAACCTTCTCCCTGCCCTGGATGATTTGAGTCTCTCCCTGTTATTTTTTTGGGCTTTGAAGAAGGCAAAAGTCCACAGTGCCRTGTGACTGGGTTTGTAGTCAAGAGAAACTGCTGAGGCACTAGATCGGTTGGCATTTTCCCAGTGAATAATGTAGAAGGGGTTATCAACAATAAGCGTGCAACGTAAATCTGTATTGTTTACATTTAAATATGTTTTCAGCATGAAGTTCACAATGGACAGTTTAGGACAAAACAAATTTCCCAGTGTGATACAGGCTGATCACAATCTGTCACAACAATTAATGGCAGTCAGATGCAAAGACAGTCTTAATTACTTAGTCAACTTCCAGGAGGATTCCTGAAAGAGGAAATATTAAATCAATGCTTGGCAATACTCAGAATAGGCTTTAACAATGAAGAGTAAATTATCTTGACACCAGTAATGTGAAGCTTAGAAGGAGATGAATTAGCAGTAAATTAGTAATTAAAATATTTCTTTTCACGTTTGAAGTGTTATTGAAGTTGTTTGTTGTTTTGATACAGAATGAGGTTGTTGACGTATGAAAAATTAGTCATAAATATTATAGCTTTCAGTTAAAGCGTGGTATGAATTTGATTGTTAACCTTCCTTTAAGATTTAYTCATAAATGCTCTTTAAAATATTTATTTCCATTAACATCTTTCAGGGCCACTGGGATTAAGCTTAGGTCAAGCAAGAGTTAGGTCAAGATTTGAGTTTTTGATCTGGTTATTATGAGAGCTGCTTTGTTTGTGATAATTTGTAGTAGATCTAACACAGTTTCGTAATCCCTCAGCCTGTGACAAGGTAAATTGAAAGTTATGATTTAATGACCTGATAGATGTACTATTATATCAGTTCCTATTTTCATGCCTTGGAGAACACACAGATATTTTTCTACTTTGTTTTTGAATACCTAAGATGTTTATGAACTCCAGCAGACTATGTATGCCCCAGCTAATATTGTTTTAATACCATAAATCTGCCCTGGAGTGAAAATATCCATTTCTGTGGCAGCTTACTGGAAAATTCTAGTCAAAACCAATTATCTATGGTTATTTTCAAGCTTGTAGATCATTCATTATTAATGGATGAGTTAATTAAATTAATTTCAGTGAAAATGTTGAGACAGAGCGATTCCTGTTGAGGTGATATGCCAAGATGTGCCAGGAGATGTCTGCTTCTTCATTAATTTTGTCTTGATTGAGGTTAGGTGAATCCTCTGAGAGTCTCTTAGCAAGCCTTAGTCCTTTAGGTGAGAATCAATTTCTACTAAAGGCAGTCTTGTGTGTAGCGGTGATTTGTTTTCCTCTTAGCCCAAACAAGAAATTGAGAATTACATTAAGCCTTCCTATATACTGACTGCTTTTAATTTGTTAAGCATGAAGATTAAAGCTGCCTCCTTGTGCAAAACGTATCAGGAGCTGCTGCCCTTGTGTTTTCTGGTGAGTAGAAGAGATTTTATGACCTTGAATTAGATTTGACCACTGGGTGCATATTTGAAGTTTTCAGTAGCTTCTGTTTCAAGAACAGGTGAGTGGAAACAATGCAAATTTTTATTAACACGAGAGGAATTCCCCTGAGCTCCAGCTGCTCCAGGCCATGAGGAATGTCTGAGCAGTGCTGTGCAGATATCCCATGGCACCTATTAGACAGCTTTCACCATTTAAATTTCTCAGCTTGCCTTGTACAGCTAGACAACATGACCTAATTATTTTTTCTTATGTTTCTCCGCTCACCACGAAAAACACACTGACRGCAATTTAATTAAATGTTGAAATACTTTTCAGTAGTGACCAGAACTGGAGATGTGCATGGTAGCAGAGATTTCCTGCCCTTCTTGGTGGGCTCAGCCTGTGTATGCACTGGGATCATGCTCCTTTTTTTTTTTTTTTTTTTGGTGAAGAAGGCTTTTCATAGAGCATGCTGGAAGTCTTTTTTTTTTTTTTTTTTTGGTGAAGAAGGCTTTTCATAGAGCATGCTGGAAGTCTGACTATCTGCCAGACAGAACTTAAGACTATGTAGTCTTGTTATATAGTCCTGACAGTCAATACAAGGAGCTTTAACTCCTGTTTGTCAATAGAGGGGATGGAGGAAGTTCCTTTTTTCTGAGCTTTCTCCAGCATGCAGCCTRCTGGAGAAATATGGCCAAATAGGCCATACACTAAGATCAGTTTTGGTAGCATAATTCCTTTGTATCACAGAATCACAGCATGGTTGAGGTTGGAAGGGACCTCTGGAGGTCATCTTGTCCAACACCCCCTGTTCAAGCAGGGCCACCAAAAGCTGGTTGCTCAGGACCATGTCCAGTCAGCTTTTGAGTATCTCCAGGGAGGGACACTCAACAACCTCCCTGGGCAGCCTGTGCCAGTGCTCAGTCACCCTCTCAGTAAAAAATTGTTTCCTGATGTTCAGGAGGAACCTCCTGTGTTTCAGTTTGTGCCCACTGCCTCTGGTCCTGTCACTGAGCACCACTGAGAAGATCCTGGCTCTATCTTCTTTGCAACCTCCCTTCAGGTATTTGTTCACATTGATGAGATCCCCTCTGAGTCGTCTCTTCTCTCAGCTGAACAGTCCCAGCTCTCTCAGCCTTTCCTCATAGGAGAGATGCTCCAGTCCCTTCATCATCTTTGTGGCCTTTCACTGGACTCTTTCTAGTATGTCCATGTCTCTCTTGAACTGGGGAGCCCAGACCTGGACTCAGGACTCCAGGTATGGCTTCACCAATGCTGATAATGAAAACTATTTTTGTTTAATTAATAGCGAAATGGGAATGATGGTGAATTAATTTGCATGTGGCCAGACACTAAAATCCTGTCAGGGCACCAGGGGGGCCAGCGGCTCCCTGTGTCCGTGAGTGAGTGTCAGGGGCTCCACTGGGTGGGTGATGGCAGGGCCTGGCAGCCAGGGCCTGTCCCACCACCCCAGCCAGGAGCAGGGCAGCCGGGGGCGCTGGAGCAGCCCCAGCCCTGGGCATCGGGCAACTCACTGGGGATAGGAATGGGCTGAGGTCAGGCCGGGATGTGGGCCTGTGGGTGGGCCCGGCTCAGTGGGGCCAGTGGCTGGGCAGGGTAGGGCTGTGGGGAGCTGGAGACTGACTGCTGTGGCATCACTGGGGCAGGGACTGGCAGCCCCAGGGGCTGACATGGGGTCCTGTGCTGTGGGCAGGAGGGGGAGCCCTGCGGGGCTGGGCAGAGACAGTCAGGGCTAACTGCTCTCAGGGACAGGACAAATCCTTAGAGTTGATTTTGTCTTTACACTCAGTTTGGTTTTATATGGGACTTTGAGATTGGTACTTTTATCTAAAAAAAGTAGTGTTTTGACAGAAAGTATTATATTCCACAGTTCTGTGTTTATTATGTAAATATGATTTTTTTTTTTAAGGAATAGCTGTCAGTAATGTCTAAAATTGCCCAAAATAGCACTGTGAATCTTATTTTTCTTGTGTATGTTTGCCATATTTAACTGTTTGGCATGGAGCTGTTTGGATAAGGTGGCCTTGCCAGGGTGACTTTTGATTTCTCATAAAGAGAAAAGTGAAGAATAGGAGAGGTTCTGCCCAGAAATTAATCTTGCACATATCTTACAAAAAAACTTTTACACCTAGAAACAAGGACATAAAATGTAGTCATCTTGGTGTCAACTTTGACTTTTTTCTTTTTTCCTTCTTTTCCAAATGAAAAGACAATAAAATTTACTTAATATGTAAGTCTATGAAAACCTGCTGCACACAAGCAGTTAAAGCTGATAATCAAGTATTTTGAGGTTTCAGTCTGCATTGGCCAGAAGCTTGGACTGAAGATGCGAGCAGGATTTATAGGAAACAGGCTGGTGGCTGGTGATGGCTGATAATCGCGTGACAGAAGTGAAGGTGACAAGGTGTTGTTACAGTAATTAGGGCAGAGGCAGTGTTGCTTTCTCCCTGTTGTCCTTCTCAAAAAGTGCTGTAAGGAGAAAGAGGGGAAAAAGGGTAACTAGAGCCAAGAGGGGAGAGGCAGTTGAAGCAACAGAGGAGACTAAGGATCCAGGGAGTGTGATAGCTCAGGAAAATGCATCTGGGAGAGAGATTTGCACCGATGGGAGAAATACTAGGACTTTATGAAGGCAAGGAGTAATTTTAAAATGGGCATAAATTGGTGCTGTTGCTGAAAAAATCATCTTACTCTACTTCCATCATTGGCTGCTAGTCTTCACACACTCTTCCTGTGCTCCAGTCCATTAACTTGCCAAAAACATTCTTCATTTTAACCCAGAACAAGACACAGTGGGAGTGGAAATCAGAGCCAGGGAGAAGGAATGAGGTGTTAAAATTGCTGCTTTTGATGCTGCATGGCTTCCATCAACTTATTGTGGTCATGGAACTACAGCCTGGGAGGAGCTGGGAGATGAGAGCGAGTGAGTGGAATAGCAATGGGTGGGAGATGCTGGAAGGGAAAAAATGAGATGTAAATGGGAGGTAAAGGCGAGAGCCAAGGACGGGCTGGAGCAAAGGGGTACTGAATAATGCATAAGAAGTGCTAACTCCAGTCCTTCAGTATTTCCTTGATATCAGAAATAGTGTAATAGTTACTGGAAAATGTTTCCAGTTTCCATGTGCTGTGCAACTCATGTAAATTGTGAGACTCTTTCATTATGATCACCTACCCTGTTTCCTCAGAGGATTAAGTTCTGAGTATCTAAGAGTTCTTAGCTTCCTGATGATCAATTCTTCCTGAGAGTCAGTTGGAAACATGTCAGAAACTTTTATGCCAAGATTTTTTAAATTAAATGTCTTATTTAAAAAAAAAATAAAAAGAATATTAATGTTTAGAAGTCAGACATCTATATTGGGAAGTGATTTTTCCAGATTAATAATCTGATTAAAACTTACACGTGAAGCACAAACATAATGTCAAATTAAGAGTTTCTGTTGTTCCTGACTGACTGTGCAGGAGAGCGTACATAGAAGCAGCACCTACTCTGTTTTCACCTTGCTCAGGGCATGGTTTTACTCCTGCATTAGTTCACATCATCTCTCAGTAATGAAGTATTAATTTCCTCCTGCAGTTTTCTGATGTATTTAACAGTTGACTATCAAATGCTTTGGATGGATTAATTTGTTTTTACTTTATAGAGGGGAAGCAACAGCCAGATTAAATTCAGAGGCTGATTTGGGAGTCTCTATTGCATATATACAAATATGATGAATTAAAGGATTATCTGTGACAATATAGTTCTGGCACTTGCTACTTTTTCCATTGTTTGGAAAACAATGTTCTATAAATGTATCTATCTATTTTGCACAAGATCTCCTTGGGCTCTTTATGGATTTTTTTATGTCACTGTCTGCTAAAAACATAGGAGAAATGCAAAATAGTTTTCTACTTCTTTAGAAACCTAGCAAGTGCCTGTGGGAGCCATTTATCTGTTTAACAGCATACTACAGCAGAAGTGGTCATAGAATTAATTGAACTCTTCTAATTTCATTAGCCTTCGTCACAGTTTGTAGAGGAGGAATTTCATTGCAGTTTTAAATGGTGTGACATATCTCTGTGTTCACTTTGAATTACATATAGATGAGCTCTTTTCACATAACTGTGAAATCAGGAAGTAGTACATAATGCCATAGTATTAATTCACTAAAGAGACGGAGTTCACATCTGCTTTTGAATACTGTTGCCACATGCTCAATTAATAGGGAAGGGTTGTAAACATGGAAGGTAACCATGAAATGGAAGGCATATAAATGTGTCAGGTTTTGAGATCTTCATTGTGAGGACATGTGCTGCTGCCTTAAATTGCAGTCAAAATCTCTGCAATTAAGGTATGACATGCTTTTCTAGTAATGAATTTTTCCAAATTATGTTAGAAGAATATGATTCTCCTACAGAATTGCATGATTTTTTGAGCCCGCTACTTAGATCCCAAAGTATCATGCTTGAATTACAGGCTGTTAATTTCACTTTAATTAGAAAATCACCTTAATGTCCAGGTTCAGTTTTAATGACAAGGAGCCTTCAAAGCTTCAATTCATTTATTGTTACTTATTCAGTAGTCAGTTTTGTTCATTTAGTTTTAAATCTTATTAATCCATTATCATTTAGGGACAACAATATTAATCAGTTAGAAGTCTATTGTATATATTAAAAGCATTTGCTCATTCAGATTGTTTAGTGTTTTTATTAAAATCTATTTTAAACTGATTAATAGGAATTTATGTATGAATTTGTTCATGTGAATGTAGATAACATTTAATGAAAGTAAAGCTCCCAAACATTTAACTTAGATAAGGAGTCACTTAATGAGCTTCTTATAAAACCCAAGCTACTTAGCATAAATAATCACATTATGATTTATTGCACTTTTGCATAGTTAAGGAAGCAACTCAGGAAGTGATTAATTTATGTTCTTAACTTTAATTTCTTTGCAAAGTAAATATTTTCACATTTAAAAAAATCAGTATATTCTTACATTGATTGTTGTAATTATTTTTCATAATACAGTCACAAACTCCAACCAGTCTTCTATCTTGGCCTTTAAAATAAATGACTTCAACTTCAATGCAGGTAACTGCATTGGAATAATGGATGTTATGAAAAAAAAAAAAAAAATAGAAACAGTCACATCCATTTAGAGAAGCTATGCTAGTACCTGGAGCACAAAAATAAGAAATCTGCCCAAGTAATTTGCTCTCATGGGTATGGGTAAGTGGTACATTAATAGCCAGCTTAAAACATCTGAAAGACATCCACCTCCTACAGAAAACCATGCTTGTGGTAGCTGAAGGTGTTTCTTGATTGCATTCTCCTACCTATAGCAACTTCACGTTTCATAGAGGTATCTTATGTAAACTGGAAAGCTTAATACAAATTCTTCCCTAGATATTTCAGAGAGTCACAGAATGGTTACTGAGTTTGGAAGACACCTCTGGAGATCATCCACTGCAACCCCACTGCTCAAAGTAGGGCCAAGTAGGCAGTAGATTGCTCAGGACCGTGCTCTGTTGTGTTTTTAGCATCTCCAAGGATGGAATCTCCAAACCTCTCTGGACACCTGTTCCAGAGTCTGACCTCTCTTATAGTAAAAATGTTTTCTTGTGTTTAGAGGGAATTTTCTGTATTTCAGTTTGTGCCCATTGCCTCTTGCTCTTTCACTAGACATCACTCAGAAGAGTCTGTCTCTGTTTTCTTTGCTGCCCCTCAACTGATATAAATGCATTAATGAGATGCCCCCAAACCTTTTCTTCTTGAGGCTAAACAGTCCCAGCTCTCTTAGCCTTTCCTCATGTATCAGATGCTCAAATCCTTTTAACATCTTCATGGTCCTTCACTGGATCTGCTTTGGTATGTCAACACCCAAAAGAAGCATCCAGAGGGCTTGCCATTGTCTATGTTTTGTGCCAAAATCAATCGATATTGTACAGGCATTTTGTGTTTCCTCATTTTCAACCATTTGAGTCTGAAGTGGCTTATTATTATTGAATTTTTAAAAGTTTAGGTTTTGTTGCATGTGAAGCTTTCATAAGGCACAAGTTACCAAAACCAACTTTAAATCTTCATAAGCAACTTTATTTTGGTATTATTATTATTTAAAAGATTAGTGGTTTTAAAGAATAGCTCAAAATCAATCTATGTCAATGAAGCATTTGGTTTATATAGTGTAATTTATAACTGTGTTATCACAGATTCACACCTCTGTAGGTACTGACTTAACCTGGAAAACATGGAAGTCCCACCACTGTTTTAAATCACCTGTCTTCTCTAGAGATAGTGAAAGAGTGAAATAGACCGATATAATGGGAGAAAACAAATGCGTTAAAAACTGTGATAACAACAGTCCTACACTGTCAAATAGCTGTAATTGACCTGTGATGCCTTTCCTTTCACCAAATATGCTTGCTATGTCCAATGTTTCTTTTACTTAAATTATTTGGTAGTTGAAGGCATACCTCTAGTGAGTTAAATTCCAAATCCCCAAATATTAATTTATGACAAGGATCATCAACTTTAGCTCAATTTAATTTCAAATCCCAAAGTGTGCATTGAAATTTCAATGAATATTTCTAGTGCTAATTACTCAATTTCTATATTTATAAGGGAACTGGCACCTCATAAATATCACATTGTGCTATTATCTCCATATGTGCCTGTTCCCTCTAAATATAGAAAATCAGCAATTAGCACTAGAAATATTCATTGAAGTTTGAAGGTAGATAAATAACAAGTAGGAATGCCATTTATTTATTATAATTTACAAAGCAAAGAACATCTAACTGCTTCTCATTTGATTAATGTGCCCCATACCACCAGTTACACTAAATACTTAATCTGACTGAACTACCACTAGATAAAATTTGTACTAGTTAGTAAGACAATATGCTAAATGGCTTGTCAATTTTGGAATGGCACAATACCTTATTAAGTTTTGATTAGCCTCACCTCTAATGTCAGGATTGCAAAACCGTCTTAGAGGTACCTTTTTTCCCCCACGTCTAGGACTGTTTTTTTTCAAATAGAAAACAAAACCATGAAGTGCACCAGGGATATACTTTATGTCAGGAATGTTGTTTCTTCCTTTTTTTTGAGAAGCTGTCTGTCAAATTGTCAAGTCAGTGAGCCACCTGTACTGAGAGCTGAGTCAGACTGGAAGGTACAAAACTGAGAAAATTGGCTTCATTATACAACATAATCTCTCCAAAACACATTCTCATGATAATTTCTGTACCATGAATAATCTAGCTAGTTTCTCTTTGCACATACTAACTGTTGCTCATTTGGTGCAGCACTGCTTGCTATGTAGAGCAGATGATATGAAAAGTTTTCAATACCTGTCCAGATACCAGTCTTAAGTATAAAGATGATAGAGTACAAAGCTGTAATTTTCTCTAACAGTATTCATGTCTCCCTTTGCACCAAAGCTCAGGGCAGGTGAAAAGTCAAACCAGCATGTGTAAAATAACCTAGAAGCAAGGGAATCTTAGGGTTAATAAGCTGCCTTTCCTACTCTTTACCCTTTCCTTGACAGTGCTTTGATTTATGACTTGGATGTCTTTCCACATAGCCTCAACTATTAGCGATACATTTGAAATACAAAATTATTCTTCCCTAAGCAATTAATTTTCATTTAAGCATACACTTAACAGAAAACATTAAAAAGAAGTATTGATTTTATAGGTTCTTGGAAATTAATTATTTTTTATGAAAACAGGGATAAAGAAATATTTAGAAAATGCTATTGTAATCTCAGACTGATTTTCATACTCTCTTAAGGTTTGTTTTCTTTTTTGCCAGTGTTAAGGCTTAACATGCAGATATTCACGTGTTTCTAAGGAAATCGTTCCAATTTAGATTAGTTTCACATCTCATATAAGTCAGTATATTTAAGTGGCATATGGCTGCTTCATTTACACTAGACCTGATATTTTTTCTGTGTATGTGTAAAATGACTCTGTGTGTTGTAAAATTATTATAACAGGTACCATGTATGAAAGGTTGTACATTTTCATCTTTAAAAAAAACAACAACAAAAAAAAAATCTTTTAGGAATAAGAGGATCTTCCAGATAATATGCTTATCTGTGCTGAACACAAATGATACTTATGGCTGGAAGTATAGAAAAAGAAAACGTTACTCATTGATTATTATAACAAACTTCTTTACCCAAATGAGCCTGACTGCAAGTGTCTGTAAT
The DNA here is from genome assembly GCA_035582835.1 of Phoebastria nigripes. Lineage (NCBI taxonomy): Eukaryota > Metazoa > Chordata > Aves > Procellariiformes > Diomedeidae > Phoebastria > Phoebastria nigripes. The sequence goes on from JAYKAV010002408.1 coordinate 643,243, forward strand.
GGTAAAACAGACTAGAGATTGGAAAGAATGGGAATTGAACCAAAGTGCTTTTGTGATAGGGGATACTGTTGTGTGAAAGCTTTGGCTACATTAGTGTTAGTTAAGTTTTTAGGCAACATTGTCTGCCATCTTACACCAGGAAAATCTCTGATATGTTACTGAATATTTTGTTGTCCCTCATTCTGTGCAAGAATCCATTTTGGGACAATTGCTTTGACAATGTTTGTAATTTACTGGAAAACCACAGTAAAGCAACATCAGCACTCACTCTGTGATTTTATCCAGCTAATTCCTGTGTAAAAAAATATGGAAAATGAGGGCATATTTTCATGACTCACTAATGATCTGAGGTACCTAACTCTGCCTCCAGATTTTGACAGAAACAGATAGCCTGTCTATCTCCCCATTTGGGAGGCAGTCAGTGTGCTCCAAAGACCACACAAAGAACTTTGATTGCACAGAGAGATTCACCAAAGGGAAATCCATGACTGTCACTTATTACATGGGAAGGAAGAGAAATGATTTGCCAATAGCAAAGGAGAACACAACACCTGGGACCAGAAGCCCAAAGGGAATAGAGATCAGGATGGTTTGAATAGGCCACAGCAGCAGCTCAAGCTTAATTTTTATATAATGTTTAAGAATAATACAAGCTTTGCTACAGATGTCTCTGTTAAATTTATCTGTGTTTTATTTGTAATTGACTTTTGCTTTCTGAAGTGCTACTTTATAGCACATATCTGATAAAGCATAATACTTGCATAAAGCAAACTTTTCCATAGAATGATTTTATTTCTATGACTTATCAACCTTGTTCATGCATGCTTAATATTCTCAACAGATATTCTCACCCCAGCTTTTGAGAATGTGTAATGAACTTAGCATTTTAAAGTAGGATAAGCAGAAAAAGTTATAAAATGGAGGAAATTTAAGCACTTTGTACCAGACTGTGAAGCTAATCATATTTAAAGCAGGTGGTGACAATAAAGACAGTTTTGCTGGGTGAACTAAGAGTAGAGTCTACTCCAAAGGAATTGGTACATTGGATATGCTTTCAGAAGCTGTGGAGTGTGTAATGATGTACGGACCCTTAATGTACTGCAGCACTGTCCTTAAAATAAGGATAAACCTTGATATAACTTAACATTACAACTTGAAAGGGAGTAAATACTTAGAAGTACTGTATAACTTTCACCCTTACATTTACTTCATGCTGTTGGCATTAGAGTATTTTATTGTGCATCAGATAAGACTGCCCCTTGACTTTGCTTTAAATTTATTGTCTTTTTTTAATGCACTGCTGAAGGTGAATAGATGTCAAGAATGATACATTAGCTAATGTCTAAATGTATTCATATCGAGAAATTGAAGGACAGTTAGTTAAATGCAGCTGGACGGCAGGAAAATAAATGACAGTGTTCTCAGAGTGTCACTTAGAATTTCACGGTTGTCAGTCATCAGAATAAATTCCAGTGTGCCTATAATGGGGACTCTAATTATATACATAAGAGGAAAGCTGGCTTCCTCTTTTGGCTCTTAAATTAAAAAACCAGTATTAACTCTTCTTATAACATTTATATATATATAGGAGTCATCTGTAATAAGTTTATCAAATCTGAGTGCTTTAAGTATGAATGCTTGTATTTAAAATACTGCTTCAAGTCCATTATATAGTTTAATTATTATTAATTGCTGTATTCTCTGGTAATACATCATGAATTAGACTTGTTTAGTCATGATTCTGTAAGAAGTTTAAATTAAATCTTTTCCTTTTCAATCGCTTACCAATAAACATGGTTATATTATTACTGGCCAGTAACCAGATACTACTTCTACTCTAGGTGCAATGTTAATCGCATTAGATCTCACAGATGGTTGTGGTCCTACAGACTGGATGTGTTGAAGTTCCTGAGAAGAAGTCAGAGGATTCAGCAATAGTTATTAACCTAAATGTCTCTCGCTGAAGTGACTTATTAGGTGACGAACTGCCGGCTACAAAATATTATACAGCCTTACCTCTCTTTCTGGTGATTATTACCTTTGTCAGGATCTACTCTACTTGCCTCCACTGTGCCCCAGTACATAAAGATTGCAACCTGAACTGGGTCTAGGTCCTGACAGTGGGGGCTGCAGGGGGGGCCCCCGTGAGGCGCGGCCGGGGCTGCCCCGCGCCGGACGCAGGGGCCGGTTCCAGCCGGCTCCAACGGCCCCACCGCAGGGCACAGCTGAGCCCCTCAGCCACGGGCGGGCGCCTCGGGGAAAGCCTGGGGAAGAAAGGGCAAAGCGCTGCCCGGCAGCCAGGGCGGAGGGAAACAGTGTGAGGAACAGCCCTGCGAGCCCCGAGGGGAGAGCAGGGGGAGGGGGGGAGGTGCTCCAGGCGCCCCGGCAGAGATGGCCCTGCGGCCCCGGGGGGGACCCCGGGGGGGACCCCGGCGGGGCAGGTGTTTCCCTGCAGCCCCTGGGAAGGCCCCGGGCTGGAGCCGGGAAAAGTGTGAGGAGGAAGGAGCGGCAGAGAGGGGCTGTTGTGGACTGACCACAGCCCCCATTCCCCATCCCCCTGTGCTGCTTGGGGGAGGAGGTAGAGGAGTCGGGGATGAAGGAGTGAAGGCGAGCTCGGGAAGAAGGGGAAGGTGGGTGGGGAGAAGATGTTTTAGTTCTTGCCTTTTTTTCTCACTATCCAACTCAATTTCAATTGGCAATAAATTAATGTTTCCCCAAGTCAAGTCTGTTTTGCCTGCAAAGGTAACTGATAAGTGATCTCCCTGTATTTATCTTGACCGCCGATGAGCTTTTCCATCCTACTTAACTCCCTGACCACACAAACTAAACCATTTTCAGGGCTGCGGTCCCTGGAAGTTTTCTCCAGTGCAAAAGCTTGAGTACACTGCCTATTTCAGGGCTGTGAGAACCTGCAAATTCAGCTGCCAGTGCTTCACTACGCAACAATACTCACATGGGTATTGTTGGTGAAGTGGGATATGATGCGGTAGCAAGCCATTAATCTGCCCTTGTGGCCAGTGGTCAGACTGCTGGTGTCATGTTAGGATGGCCAGGTATTTCCTGTGCCACTGGTCCCACCCCTATAGGAGCTTCTGCCTATACTTACCCTCCAAGCAGAGAGGTCATTCAAGGAACTTCTTCACTGGGTTGTGGCTGCTGGGTTATTTCTCCTTCTCAGTCCCCTCATGTGTCAGTTCCTCCACAGACTGGTAGCAGTCATGATGGATCTGTACAGAACTGGCCAGGAGGACGCATACTGCCCCTTGTCAGGCTTTCTGTGGGAGAGGTGGCAGGGGGTAGCAAGACCTGCACTGCTCCTCTTCCATTTTCTGACGTGTTCTGTAGAGAAAGTGGGAAATAAAATGGGCACTCCTAGCATCAATGCTTACATGATCTATGGGGAACTGTGTAAGGCTTGAAGGTAGGTGATTGTTGGGCATATTTTTTTTTTCCTCAATCCCTTCAGTGGCAGGGAAGAATACTGACAGGGACAGGAAAACACGCCTGATCAACACGTGGCTCAGGGGCTGGTGCCACCGGCAGAACTTTGGCTTTTTTGATCACGGGGAGGTTTATGCGTCACCGGGCCTGCTGGCGACAGATGGAGGTCAGCTGTCTCGCAGGGGGAAAAGGATTCTGGCTCATGAGCTGGCAGGGCTCATCRAGAGGGCWTTAAACTAGGTTTGCAGGGGGAAGGGGATAAAACCAGGCTCACGAGAGGTGAGCCTAGGGGTGGTACGCCACTGTTGGGGGCAAAAGCGATAGCCCAGCTCAAGTGCATCTACACCAATGCACGCAGCATGGGCGGCAAACAGGAGGAGCTGGAAGCCATT
>JAYKAV010002408.1:649570-660469 GCA_035582835.1 Phoebastria nigripes
TTCTTTCCTGAAAGAGTGGTTAAGCATTGGAACAGGCTGCCCAGGGAAGTGGTGGAGTCACCATCCCTGGAAGTATTTAAAAGACGTGTAGATGAGGCACTTAGGGACATGGTTTAGTGGGGCATGGTGGTGTTGGGTTGGCGGTTGGACTTGATGATCTTAGAGGTCTTTTCCAACCTTAATGATTCTATGATTCTATGATTCTATATGCTATTTAACAGTACACCCTGATCTAGCTGCAGGCACAAGTGACTGCCAGATTTTTTCACTGACATCCTCTCAGCAGTATTGTCAGGTCAGAAATGTAGGGGCTTCCTTAATCTAAGACTCGTCTGACTGTAACACTGTTTTTCTATGCACTAATTCGCATTTGTTAATTTTAGTAGGTGTTGACAACTTTGTGGTGGTATGAATTTTTTAAGAGTGTGACAAGATACATTATAAGTTGTCTAGTCGTAGGGTCGGGAAGTAATTTGGGGCCTATCCCTGACTGGCAATGAAACAGTATTAGAAATGAGGAGGTGGTATATCATTTTGTGGCATAGTGTTTTTTGTAGAAGGATTTTATGTGTGAATGCGAAGGAGGAGAAAGATGTTTTGCGAGGGAATGCTGAAAAATCTATCAGAAGGCCAGTATGGGTTCAGGAAAACATCTGTGCTTATTTCGGCTACCTGAAGGGAGTGCTGTGGAAAGGCACAGTCTTGACAAGTCCTGAGACCGTGAACTGTCAGGTTAATAGAAAGCCCGAAACCTTTTACTAATGGTGGAAAAATCAAATGTACTGGGCTACATCCCTTAGCACACACAATAGCCTCTTTCTACCCAATGGCTTCTGACTTAACTACCTTGGGGTTTTTTCAGTGCTCTTGATGGTTATGACTATGTAAATAGACAAAATTGAGCTAATGTTCTTAGAGGTTAATGTTTATAAAGATATTTAGGCCTATACAAAATTTGTATAATAATTCTATTTTGAATTCTACAGCATCTTTCTAGCGCAACAAATTTATAACAGGAAGTAGCAAAATTAATGTAGAACTCTTGAAAAAAATATTTTAAGCCTTAATTAAAGCTTTGAAAAATGACATCTTTAAGTTAAATATGCTTAGCTTTCATCTTCCTGCAGAAACGTTCAGCTCTGAAGTAATTTGGTTGATTTACAGTGCACATTTTAATAGCAAACTTATTATTGTGGCAATCAGGACTTTCCATGTTTTCTTTTCTTTTAGCAAATAAAGCACTCCAAATTAGGTCTACTTAAAATACTGGCAATAAAAGGTGTGATAAAAACTTGAACAACTGCAGTTAGTACTGTAGGGCTTATCTTAAAGTCTTCCAAAGTTATTGTTCCAAAAAACTTAACTACTTCACCTGAGCACTTCTGAGGTTGTATGGAATACAATGTTGAACTATTTCTTCCCTGTAAAATTAAGAGACAAAACAAAACAAAACAATGATATTTTTACTTCATTGACATTAGAGTCAACACTCATCCCCAATTGTGGGGTTTTTTTGTACTATCCTGTCAAAGTAAGTGCACAAATATTGCTGATTTTGTCAGACAGTCTGATAAAATGCAGAAAACTGTACTACAGTGCTATTGGTAGTAGTACCTTTTTTCAGGATTGTTTCACTATTTAGTTAGTACAACTAACTTTGCATGGTACACCCAAGGTAAACTCACGTTTCCCTTTCTGAGCTATGAGAGGGCAGAGAGGTGTGCCTCAGCACAACTCATTAGAGGATCATGTCCTAATCATGTGTTGAACTTGATTTTGAAAGACAGTGGACAGTTTAACCTGGGTCTAGCCAAGAGTTTAGGCAGATGATTAAGACAATAGATTTGCTCATTTTTCAAATATAAGTATATGTTTACATTCTGTGCTGCTTTGGATCCCAGCAACCGGAAAACTCTCAAAACTTTACAGTAGCTAACCCTGTAATATTCTGTGCTTAAGGTAACACTTTGTTGCCAAGCAATTTGATTTGATTTTTAAATGCAATATTCACCGTGTGCTTTTGAAACACTGCTTTTATTTTCAAGTGGGAAAAAATATATATGTTAAAAGTTAATGGGCATCTTGGATATGCTTTTAAATCTTAATTTTCCTCATCTCTGCCCCTTGGGCTTACCATGGCTTTGGCAAACATAGTTCTGTTTTGCATTTTGCTTTTGTTTGCTACAGTGAACTTTCAGGAAAATGCGTGGCTGATTGAAGAATGCAAACTGGTAGATGCCAGTTCACTGCAGATGCAAAACATTTTACAAAATGTAAACTCGGATATTATGATCTGATCTTGTTTTCTAATTGCAAGGAGCAATTTTAGTGGAGGCAAAATGTGCTCCATCTGGCTTAAAGAAAAAAAAAAATCTCGCAAGGCTTAATATAAACACATGCTTAATTCTGCTCACACGGATGACCATTCTAACTTTTTATCACTGACAGTGGTCAGTGGTAGATGCCTAAGGAAAGAGGAGACAGGGCAATTGCATAGTAATAGTTTCCCAGGTCCCCCTTGTGCAGATGCAAGCACTTTCTGACTTAAGAACTTCCTGAGGTCATATCCCTGTTGCTGTTTTAATATGATTAGAAATTTTCTTTCCCTCACTGAATGTATCTAATTGTTTGGGTTGAAACTCCCAATGGTTTCAAAAGGTTATGGCTCAAAGGCATGGTCAGAGAATTTACATAATAAGCACACATACTTGCTTTGTCTAAGTATGTCAACCTAGGAGTTTTCCTGGATTATTAGGGACAAAGTTAGATTTAAAACAAACAAACAAAAAAATCTAATTTTATCAAAAGAAAAACATCTCATTTGTTCAACACTGTAATTTAGAGCTAAGAATCAAACAGCCGATGCATAATATGCTTGTTATAATTTGAATGTCTTTTACCTGACAAGATTTTTTTTGGGGGAAGAGAAACTTAGCTATTCTTTCCTATATAGTCTCAGTGGAATCCAGAGCAAAATGGAAATGGGGACATTTAGCTGGAAGATTTTTGCATACAAAATAAATGGCAAAGTTTTAAGGGCACATGCATTTGAATACTATAATCAAAATGTCATTTAATGCAAATTCCAAAAGTAGTATCAACACAGAATTATAAATTTGACAGTGAAGTGCCTTTCATGAATAAATAGTTAAAGAAAGGTTAGGATATTGCTGTCTCTATCATGCTTCTGTTTGCTCTTCAAAGTTCCTGCTATTTCAATTTGATAAAAAGTAGGTGGTGTTGTAGTACTTTTTTTCTTTTTTTTAGCTATAGGCCACCAGTTTTCAGTATTGTGCAGATATTCCAACATATCATTGTGCTCTTAAAAGGGAGAAATAACCATCCATGTAAAAATATGCAGTCAAGAAATTACACTTAGCTATTAAAAGAATATTCAGTCAAATCACTTTAAGTGGGAAGTGAAAGGGGTTTTATTTTTAAGCTTGATAAAGTGTGTTTTTTAAGATGGGAAAAGCAAACAGACCCATCTTAATTTCGTGGTAATGCATTCACTGGAAAAGGGCAACATTATAAGAGATATTTATATGTTCCATCTGTGCTGAATTTTCCTCATTGGATAAAAGATAAAAATAAATGAATCATAGAATCATAGAATTGTTTAGGTTGGAAAAGACCCTTAAGATCATCAAGTCCAACCGTAAAACTAGCACTGCCAAGTCCACCACTAAACCATGTCCCTAAGTGCCTCATCTACACGTCTTTTAAATACCTCCAGGGATGGTGACTCCACCACTTCCCTGGGCAGCCTGTTCCAATGCTTAACCACTCTTTCAGTAAAGAAATTTTTCCTAATGTCCAATCTAAACCTCCCCTGGCGCAACTTGAGGCCATTTCCTCTCCTCCTATCACTTGTTACTTGGGAAAAGAGACCAACACCCATCTCGCTACAACCTCCTTTCAGGGAGTTGTTAGAGAGTGATAAGGTCTCCCCTCAGCCTCCTTTTCTCCAGACTAAACAACCCCAGTTCCCTCAGCCACTCCTCATAAGACTTGTTCTCCAGATCCTTCACCAGCTTCGTTGCCCTTCTTTGGACACGCTCCAGCACCTCAATGTCTTTCTTGTAGTGAAGGGCCCAAAACTGAACACAGTATTCGAGGTGCGGCCTCACCAGTGCTGAGTACAGGGGGACAATCACTTCCCTACTCCTGCTGGCCACACTATTTCTGATACAGGCCAGGATGCTATGGGCCTTCTTGGCCACCTGGGCACACTGCTGGCTCCTACTCAGCTGGCTGTTGACCAGCACCCCCAAGTCCTTTTCTGCCAGGCAGCTTTCCAGCCACTCTTCCCCAAGCCTGTAGCATTGCATGGGGTTGTTGTGACCCAAGTGCAGGACCCGGCACTTAGCCTTGTTGAACCTCATACAATTGGCCTCAGCCTATCGATCCAGCCTGTCCAGGTCCCTCTGCAGAGCCTTCCTACCCTCGAGCAGATCAACACTCCCGCCCAACTTGGTGTCATCTGCAAACTTACTGAGGGTGCACTCGATCCCCTTGTCCAGGTCACTAATAAAGATATTAAACAGAACTGGCCCCAATACTGAGCCCTGGGGGACGCCGCTCGTGACCGGCCACCAGCTGGATTTAACTCCATTCACCACGACTCTTTGGGCCCAGCCATCCAGCCAGTTTTCTACCCAGCGAAGAGTACCCCCGTCCGTGGGAAATGGTGTCAAAGGCTTTACTAAAGTCCAGGTAGACAACATGTACAGCCTTTTCGTCATCTACTAAGTGGGTCAACTTGTCATCAAAGGAGATCAGGTTAGTCAAGCAGGACCTGCCTTYCATAAACCCATGCTGACTGGRYCHGATCACCTGGTTGTCCYGTACGTGCTGCGTGATGGCACTCAAGATGRTMTGCTCCATAACCTTCYCCGACACCAAGGTGAGGCTGACAGGCCTGTAGTTCCSYRGATYCTCCTTCTGGCCCTTCTTGTAGATGGGCTTCACATTTGCTAACCTCCAGTCAACTGGGACCTCCCCAGTTAGCCAGGACTGCTGACAAAGGATTGGAAGTGGCTTGGTGAGCACTTCYRCCAGCTCCCTCAGTACCCTTGGGTGGATCCCATCCAGCCCCATAGACTTGTGTGTGTCTAAGTGGTGTAGCAGGTCACTAACCATTTCCCCTTGGATTATGGGGGCTTTGTTCTGCTCCCCATCTCTATCTTCCAGCTCAGGGGACTGAGTATTCAGAGAACAACTGGTCTTACTATTAAAGACTGAGGTAAAGAAGGCATTAAGTATCTCATCCTTTTCCTCATCCTTTGTCACTATGTTTCCCCCTGCATCCAGTAAAAGATGGAGATTCTCCTTAGCCCTCCTTTTGTTGTGGATGTATTTATAGAAACATTTTTTGTTGTCTTTTACAGCAGTAGCCAAATTAAGTTCTAGTTGGGCTTTGGCCTTTCTAATTTTCTCCCTGCATAGCCTCACGACATCTTTGTAGTCCTCCTGAGTGGCCAGCCCCTTCTTCCAAAGGTCATAAACTCTCTTTTTTTTCCTGAGTTCCAGCCAAAGCTCTCTGTTCAGCCAGGCCAGTCTTCCCCACCGGCTCGTCTTTCGGCACATGGGGACGGCCTGCTCCTGCGCCTTTAAAATTTCCTTCTTGAAGAATGTCCAGCCTTCCTGGACTCCTTTGCCCTTCAGGACTGCCTCCCTAGGGACTCTGTCAACCAGGCCTCTAAGCAGGCCAAAGTCTGCCTTCCGGAAGTCCAAGGTAGCAGTTCTGCTGACCCCCCTCCTTACTTCTACAAGAACTTAAACCTCTATCATTTCATGGTTTCTGTGCCCAAGATGGCCTCCAACCATCACATCACTCACAAGTCCTTCTCTGTTCCCAAACAACAGGTCCAGCAGGGCACCTTCCCTCGTTGGCTCACTCACCAGCTGTGTCAGGAAGTTATCTTCCACACACTCCAGGAACATCCTAGACTGTTTCCTCTCCACTGTATTGTATTTCCAGCAGACATCTGGTAAGTTGAAGTCCGCCAAGAGAACAAGGGCTAGTGATTGTGAGACTTCTCCCAGCTGCTTATAGAATATTTCATCTGCTTCTTCATCCTGGTTGGGTGGTCTGTAAGAGACTCCCACCATGATATCTGCTTTGTTGGCCTTCCCCCTGATGCTTACCCATAAACRCTCAACCCTATCGTCACCACCATTAAGCTCTAGACAATCAAAACACTCCCTAACATACAGGTCTACCCCACCACCTCTTCTTCCTTGACTATCCCTTCTGAAGAGTTTATAACTATCTGTTGCAGCACTCCAGTTTTGCGAGTCATCCCACCGTGTTTCTGTGACTGAAATTATATCATAGTGTTCCAGATGCACAATGGCTTCCAGCTCCTCCTGTTTGTTGCCCATGCTGCGTGCATTGGTGTAGATGCACTTCAGTTGGGCTATTGATCCTGCCACCTTTTTTTGGGGAGAAACGCTAATTCCTATGTGACTGTTCTCAGGTGCTTCTGTGGTTTCTAATGCATCGACGACACTTACGTCTTTGCTGCTGCGTGGATCTCCATCCCCTACTTCCACTGAAATGGCTAAGGTGCTGTGTGCATTAGTACAGGGCGTTTCAAGTGTGCTCCAGTGTACTCAGCACATCGTGGAGCAGACTCAAGGACCTCACTAGCACACCGTCCCTCAAACATTGGTGTGCCGTCCCCAGGCTTATCTCTAGCGAGCCTGGTTTTATCCCTTTCCCCCTTCAAATCTAGTTTAAAGCTCTTTCAATGAGCCCTGCTAACTCCTGCACCAAGATCCTTTTCCCTCTTTGAGAAAGGTGTACCCTGTCTGTCGCCCACAAACCTGGTGTTGTGTAGACCATCCCATGATCAAAAAACCCAAAATTCTGCCGGCGACACCAGTCACGGAGCCAGGTATGGATCTGCTGGGTCTGCCTGTTTCTTCCCTTATCATTCCCTGCAACTGGAAGGATAGAGGAGAACACTACTTGTGCTCCTGACCCCTTAACCAGTCTTCCCAAGGCCCTGAAGTCTCTCTTGATCACCCTTGGACTTCTCATTGCAACTTCATTGCTGCCTACATGAAAAAACAATAATGGATAATAATCTGAGGGCTGTACCCAGGTAGGAAGTTTTCTCGTCACATCTTTAACCCAGGCCCCAGGGAGGCAGCAGACTTCCCTGAGAAGCGGGTCCGGTCTGCACATTGGGCCTTCTGTTCCCCTCAGAAGAGAGTCTCCTATGACAATGACCTGTCTTTTATTCTTCTGGTTTTGATGCGGGGTGTAGGCCAACTTAACCTTTGCAACACCTCCAATGTAGATGAACCATCGTCCTCATCATTGTTCAGTTCCACTTGCAGAGCCTTGTACCTATTATGCAAGGGCACCTGGGAAGGTGGGGTAGTCACAGACATGTGCCTGCTGTGCCAGGCAGGAACTTGTCACCATTGCCCCCTATCCCTTAAGTCACCATGTTCTGCCAGGTGGAGAGAAGATAGGGGATCCTCCCTACCATGTGTCCTGTCTGCCTGACAGGTCTGTCCCAGGGATAGTAGGGTGCAGATCCAGTAGTTGATCTCCTTCTCAGACTCCCTGATACTCCTCAACCTATTCACCTCCCCCCGGAGCTCTGTCACTAAGCTGAGGAGTTCCTCTACCTGGGCGCACCTCCCACAGGTGTGCTCACTGCTGCCATCCGGTACTGGCACAAGAGCAGGGCACAGCCTGCAGCCTGGCACCTGGGCGGCAGTGTGTTCCCATCAGAGCTCTGTCTGTGAAGCTGCATCAGTCATGGACGAAGCCTTCTGCCGGGTAGATACCATTGCTCCCTGGTCAAGTCGTTAGACTTACAGCACCCTTCCTGCGTGAACTGACACGCCCTAGTCACTAGTGCTCCCCAGGGGCTTCTTTTATACATGTCAGGGGGCTTGGCCACCATTGCTTCTGGCCCCACCCAGGTCTTGTCAGCTGCTGTTGCGTGAGCTGAGGGCTCCTGGTGGGTCTCTCCGCTCCCCTGAGGTTTTCCTGGTTCAGGAAACCCCCCTGTACACCGCGCTAGAGCAATTCACTGTGGATCGTGCCGGCACCAGAGCCGCTCTTTGGGGGAGCTTTTATTGAAAGCCCACTTGAAGGTGGTGCTGGTATTTATTTAAGGTAGCATTAAGTTCAGGTAGCACAGAGCAGGTACATGTAGGTAACCTCTGCAGCCTTTTCCCCCTCCTCTTTCTGTGATACCGGTGTGATCAGTGGGTGTGTGTGGGACATACAAAACTGCCTGAGGGGGCATTTGCTCCAAAACTGATAACACCATTATTTAACAATAACAAAGTTTGCTTAAGATGACTGTCAGCCAGCTATTTCTAAGAGAACATGTCCTGAGTGGTCTGCTTCCACCCAGAAACAAACGTTTTAAAAAGTCAGAATTTATTGGGTTTTACAAGAAACATGCTTGAATTTTTTTATTGGCAACTCATTGTTTTCCTGTTAATATGATGATGCAGTCTACTTTTATATCTTGGAGTATACATTTGCCTTGCAAAAGATCTGATAGGTGGTGGTTGAATCAGTATTTCTGCTGGTTGAACTAGGAATGCTAACACCCAAACATGCATGGCTGCAGGCCCAGGAATGCTTTAATTTCTGTTCTTTTTAACATACCATAGCAACAAGCTAAACATTTTTCAAATACTGGTGAGGGAAGATGAGGGAATTATTTGAGGGTGTTATGTCTCTAAAAGAACATAAAATGAATTATTGAGAGAATCTTGGTGTTGGAGGCATAGAAAGCCAGAGAGAAGGTGAATATCGAGGTTCTGTCCTTTCATCAGTCCTGGCAATCAAATGGTTTGTAAATGATGCCAATATCATAGTTAAGTGCCATGCAGTGGAGACTTTGGTGTTTTTCAGATTAATTGGTAAGTGCTTGAAAAAGGTGAGGAAAATGACATTTCATAATTTCTGTAGTAGTCTGTTCTTAGAACAACCTGGGTCTCTCAGAAATACAGTTTGCAGGAAAGCTAACAGCAAGGGCCAACTAACTTGAGTGATCTTCCCATCACACTATAACGCACAGTCGGTGTCAGAGACTGAGGTAAACAGTGAAAGAAACATCATTTACCAACCTGTCCTTTCTCCTTTCTTCTCCATAAAGAGCAAAACAACAAAAGGCCTTGTGATTCTAGGGGAGAAGGTAGAATAATTGACAAAATACTTTTGACAGAATTTAAAAAAATGAAGTAAATGTTTTCAAAATAACTTCACATATTTCTGTAGATCACACTATGTAAGAAATACCCAGACCTCTTCTCTTTACAAAACAAAAACCAGTGAAATATATACATTCTAAGACTTATTTTGACATATTTCAAGTTGGGAAAAAAAAGACAAACAAATGTAAAAATGTTATATATTCTGCTATGAGATGCTGTCCCAAGAGGTTTCAAGCTTCATGAAGAGATTGAAGTATTTTGAATGTCTGAATAGCTGAAAAATAATTAAGTTTAAATCTTTACATTTATTTACAGCTTTTCATTATCACTTCATTATCTTAAAAAAGCAAACAAAAAAACTGAAAACTGAGAACTTTGTTGCCCATCCTTGTGTAAATGTAGCCTTCCCATGGCTCCTCTACTTAAATGTTATAAACCACACTTCTGTTTGAAGATGAATGTGGTATCTGTAGTTACTGAATGACATTTCATTAATCAGAAGATAGAAAGCAGTGTTTTTCCACCAATGGTATATATTTATCTGGAGACAAGATACAGGAAATATGCTTTGACAGTGATGAGAATATGGAATTCACCCTTATTATAACACATATTCAGTTTGGCCACCCAGTTCTCATCTTGCCATATTCTTATCTTGTTTTGCATTTGTTGAACACTTTCAACTCCTCCAGCTTGCAGGAGAATGTGATTTTACTTTCATGCAGCTAGACAGAGCACACAGATGTCATGCAACCAGGAAAATATAGTTTAGATATTCCCAGAGCATGTGTGATGAATGGAGGGCTAAGAGAACCCTGAAGTTCTTGATAGATGTTTTAGGAATTCATGCTCATTAAAACTCGGTCTGACACAAAAATGTTGGTCTTTCCTCACGCTTTAGCAAAACTTTAATATCAGAATGCTCTGCTAAGGATTCATCATGAGTTTGTTTTTTTTTTCTGAAGTTGCATAGTTCAGCTTCTTTAAAAAGTAGTAGTTGCGCATGCAGCTTATACCAATATCTTCAGTCTTTGCAAAACTGAATATAATTTGTGGTAGAGGAGCTGATAATTCTTACAAAAAATATCATTGTTACTGATTATTTATGACAAATTATTTTCAACGTAATGTCACCAAGGAATCACAGTTGTAGATTGGGGCTGCAGTGTAGTAGTCACTGTGAACAAAACCTAGAATAAGAGGACAGTCAAATGTAGAGATAAAGTGATACATACAACTGAATTTACAACATTAACCCTTTTAATCATAGGCTGATCTATGACATCTAGACTGATGTCCTTATTCCACTATAGATGATGGTAAAACTCTCTCTGATATAACTAAGTGAATAATTGATCTTTGCTTACTGGTTAGTTAACTTCATTGCTCATGGTAGATTATTTATTTATTTTATTTATTATTTATTATTTATTTTATTATAGTGTTTTCCTCAATCCCTTCAGTGGCAGGGAAGAATACTGACAGGGACAGGAAAACATGCCTGATCAACACGTGGCTCAGGGGCTGGTGCCACCGGCAGAACTTTGGCTTTTTTGATCACGGGGAGGTTTATGCGGCACCGGGCCTGCTGGCAACAGATGGAGGTCAGCTGTCTCGCAGGGGGAAAAGGATTCTGGCTCATGAGCTGGCAGGGCTCATCGAGAGGGCTTTAAACTAGGTTCGCAGGGGGAAGGGGATAAA